>JAOTQE010063788.1:0-18126 GCA_025631205.1 Nesometra sesokonis
TTCATTCGTACACTGGTCTTGCTTGTATAGTTTTGGATCAGTAGCCGCACTCTAATCTTCGATCGCCTTGTATAGGCTGTTGTAGAATAGGAATAATTCTAGCCCGGTTTTCTTGGCTAGATAAAAGTGATGGCGTGCAGTGCACGAACAGTAGGCAACAATGACCAACTGCTGCAGCTAGGTTAGGCGGTTGTAGAATAGGAATAATACTAGCCCGCTTTTCTTGGCTAAATTAAAGTGATTGCATGCAGTGCACGAACAGTAGGTGACAATGACCAACTACTGCAGCTAGCTTAGGCCTAATAACTTCAAATGTAACAGTATTTTACACGTACTTCAAATAATAATGTTTACTCTGATGCTTCAACGCATCTACGAAATTATTAAGAATTCACTTTGTTTTATTAGACGCGGACATTGTGGACATTGACTTGAGGAAATATAATTATGTTTCATCGAAATTTCAAGAATATAACTGTTTTCTTACACTTTAAATAATAATATTAGTCTGTGTATCTCTCTGTCCACTTTTTATTTCAACCTAATAGAATCAAACTTCAAATGACAAAATACAGTCTTACAGTTACACTTCACTGTATATTCTGCATATTCCAAGGCGCGAGGTCTTGAAACAAACGCATGTACAAAATTATTATTTAACCTTTTTTGTATTAGACGCGGACATTGTGGATATTGACTTGAGGAAATGTAATGATGTTTCATCGAAACTTCAAGAATATAACTGTATTTTACACTTTCAATAATAATATTAGTCTGTCTGTCTGTCTATTTTTTATTTCAACCTAATAAAATCAAACTTGAAACGACAAAATACAGCTTTACAGTTCAAGTTCACTGTATATTCTGCATATATTCCAAGGCGCGAGGTATGTAAACAAATGCCTGTATTTGCATAGCACATTTGAGATCTCTAGTATTTTTTATAGAGGAGTCTCCCAATACGTATGCGGCACAGTGACACGGAATATTCTCAGTACTGTAGTTCAAACATATTTGTTATATTCTGACGTGAGTACAATTGTTCCACAAATTTAATATTAAATAAGCCTGCATGTATCTTCCCTAACATTATTATTACAACAGTTTTGGAAAACATGTTGTCAACTACGCAATTTCGAAGACAGCAACTAGTTGTACGACTAGGTTGTTGCATCAATACTCAATACAAAACTAAGTTGATGTATGTATAATAAATACCACGTTTACTATGTACACTGTAGAATCTTAGATATTCAACAGTACTGAATTACTGTTGAAACACACGTTAAACCTATATAACATAGCTCGCAACAGCCCCAGATTTTAATTGTATGTTGCGATGTATTACATAGCGTCTGTTACCTCCTCTCCCTGAACCATCCCTACCCAAGGAATTATATTCATGATATTTCACCAACTTCTTATGTACTTTCTTAATTTTTCTATTAACAGTTACTTTTGGTTCAGATATGGAAATTCTGGAACCATTGCGATTACGAAATGGGGATGGCAGCGACAGAAATTTGTGTTTTGTTAATGCTACAATCCAAATCCTTAGGCAATGTGACCTATTTAAGCACCACGTTATTCTAAATGAAACATGATCTACTCTCAATGAAGAGCTATGCAACATCCTTAAGTTTGATGGCTCACTTCACACAGTTACTGCTGCCAACCTCAGAAAAATAGTCGGGGAATCTTCGAACACCCACCATGTCTACTCTGGGAACCAGCAAGATGCAGTGGAATTCTTATGTTTGTTACTACAATGTCTTCAACAAGATATTCAGTCATTGTTTAGATTTAATATAACATCTCGATACAAGTTTTTAATAGGACAACCATCTCATTGTCAATATTGCAGGCATTCACCTCAGCCCATAACAGAAACTTTAAATATATTACAAATACATTTTCCAAATGAAAATCTGCCAGAAGACTCCTTACAGCTTCAAAGTCTAATAGATAACCACTTTGCTTCTTATATAAACGATGAAAGGCAGGGAAAAAGATGTTCAAATTGTTGTACACATGGTTACAGTGCCGACCACAATGAAGATGTCAAATGTAAATTGAAACCCTATGAGACATTTCTCAACATGTCTCAATGTCCATCGTATTTGTTCATACAACTATGCAGATTTCGACATGAGTGTGGACAACTTCACAAGATAAATGCAGTTGTTGAATGTACAGACAAAATAACAATAGCCAATACTCAATTTGAATTATCTGCCATCATCAATCATGAAGGAAACTTACAATATGGTCATTACACAGCTCTGCTTCACAAAGCAAATAACTGGTATATATGCGATGACGCTAAGGTCCCATCAAACATTCATCAAAATGATGTTTTTAGCAGCAAAAATTATGTCTTTTTGTTCACAACACAATGCAATGCAACACGTAGCATTGTTGTACCCATACCTTCTAAACATCACACTATTCACAATTCAACCAAAACTACAACTGCCAAAGAAACTTGCATTGGATGCAACAGACAATTCAAAGTCATAAAACTTCATTTACGTCAAAACGACATCTGCCAAAGTTTTTATGACTGGGAGAACATTATGCTTGCCTCTAAAAATAGAAAGAAAGAACAAGATAGATTAAGAAAGCAAGCTCAGCGTCAAATGAAGAAACATGAACTGCATATTAATCAAAGGACACTCGATGGACACCAACTACAGACAAATAAACATCAGTAAATACCATCAAGTGCATCCACACTAACAAGAGAAATTGCACTAAATAGACGACAACATACAAACAAGCAAACCAAACATGATGAACTTACACTGACAATGGAACAGATTGATTCCAATCATCTGACAACTAATCCTTCAACCAAAACTGCACCTTTTAAAGAAACTTGCATAGGATGTAACAAACAATTCGACGTTATTCAATTACACTTAAGTAACAACGATATCTGCAGACGTATCTATAACTCGGAGGGAATGCTACTTGCGTCTAAAAATAGAAAACAAGAACAGGCCAGATTAAGAAAGCAAACCCAGCGTCGTCAACAAGCAACTCCAAAAAACACCCCATATAATGAAAACACAAGCCATGAGAAACAACAAGAAGAAGGTCATACAAAAAAACACAAAACAACAACACAAAAGAAACTTCAGAGAGATAAGCAAAGACGACAAAATGAAGAAGCCCTAAAAAGAAAAAGAACCTACGAAAAAAGTGAAGAGAGAGCCAAGAAACGAAAAGAGGATGAAACAGCACTGAAAATTGCAATGGCACATGAAAAACAGCATCAAAGAGATAACCAAAGAATACTAAATGAACCAGCACTACAAATGAGATGGGCACAAGAAAAGATTCATCAGAGAAATAAGAAACGACAACAACATGAGGCAGAACTAAAAATGGAAATGGCAAAAGAGAAACAACATCAGAGAGACAAGTACCGGAAACAAGATGAAACAGCACTAAAATTGGCTATGGCAACAGAAAAACAACTTCAGAGAAATAAGCAACGGAAAGAAGATGAAACAACACTAAAAATGACAATGGCAAAAGAAAAAGAGCACCAAAGAGATAAGCAACGAAAAAAAGATGAACTAGCACTAAGAATGGCAATGGCAAAAGAAAAAGAATATCAGAGAAGCAAGCAACGAGAACAAGATGAAGTAGCACTAAAAATGACAATGGCAAAAGAAAAAGAGCACCAAAGAGATAAGCAACGAAAAGAAGATGAACTAGCACTAAAAATGGCAATGGCAAAAGAAAAAGAACATCAGAGAAGCAAGCAACGACAACAAGATAAAGTAGCACTAAAAATGGCAATGGCAAAAGAAAAAGAACACCAGAGAGATAAGCAACGAAAAGAAGATGAAGCAGCACTTAGAATGGCTATGGCAAAAAAAAAACAACATCAACGACAGGCTCAGAAACAACCAAATTATTTAAACCCTCCAAAACCAACGGAAAAGATCAGCAAGCGTTTCCAGGACAATGATACACAAATTAAAAGAAAAACTAACTTTCTAAACTCTATTCGTAATGGTCGTATTTATGATTGTATAAGTTGTCATCGACGACTATTCCGAAGTGGTGTTAACCCTCTTTCAACATACTGGGAAACACAGTTTGAAAACAAATTCCCAGGAAGACTACAAGAAATTATTTGTCCAATTGCAAGACCGACCATGGAACAACATTCACCTTCTCAAAATTCATTTCGAAGCATTACAGAACATTTACTTATCTACATTTGTCACACTTGTTACAGAAGTGTGAAAAAGGGGAAAATGCCTTCCATTTCTAACATGAACAATTTGCAACTAGTAAACATTTCCAATCATCCTGAATTACAGCTGACTGATTTAGAAAATCAATTAATTGCACTTAACCTTATCTTCCAAAAAATAAAGCTTTTACCAAAGAGCCATTGGAATGCCTTAATTGACAAAACAATCAATGTCCCAATTTTTGATTCAGATGTCTTAGACACAATTGCAAAATTGCCAAGAACACCTAGTGAGGCACAACTTATCCCTGTCCAACTTAAAAGGCGCCTTTCCTTTCCTGGCATTCACAACCAGCAACTTGTCAACCCTAATAAAGTTATCAACGCATTGAAAACTTTCATAAAGATGAAAAATCCATTCTATCATTTCATCACCGAAGATAAAGACTTCAAAACAAGATGCCTCAATGATGACCAACATGCATGTGAATTGTTCTTTCAAACGGAACATGATATACAATTGAATAATGAAGACACTAGTACACCAGATATTGAAATGACTGAAACAGAAATTCAGATAGAAACAGATGAACGAGACTACAATGAAAATGATCCAATAAGAAAACATCAATTTGATTATCTCCGATCATCGTGTTTCGGCGACAATTATCCATAAATGACAGTTCCAGATAGCACAGTCTCAGCAGACATACTACAAATTGCACCTGACAAAATAAAATACCAACCAATATCCTTCACAAAAAAAGACTGGGAACCTAAATCTTTCCCATGTCTATTACCTGATGGCAAAAACAGTAAAGATGAAAACAGACGAGTACCCCTAACAGAACAATCATATGTAAACCAACGCTTGATGAATAAAGATCAGAGGTTTGCCAATTGTACATCATGGGTCTTTGCCCAAGCTGCATATATAGAAATGAAGCAAATACAAAGAAATGAAGGCCTTGCATTCCAGCATGGTCATCAACACCAATCTGCAGATGGAACATCTATTTATACATTAAAAGATGATTATATGATTCTGGATAATATTAAGAACACACCTTGATATTGGAAAAAAGCCAGACACAAATTATATGCACGTCTAGAAAATTTAGGTCCATTCACCTTTTTTTTTACCTTGTCTTGTGCAGACATCAGATGGCCACAAAATTTTCTTTCTTTATTGGATGGTCATAAACTGACATTTACAACTCAATATGGAGAAGACATTTTCTTTGTTGACAGTCAACCACTTGATACATTTCTAAATGCATATCCCAACAAGCACCAACTTATCAAAGAAAACCTTCTAAATGCAACTTTAAACTTCAATCACAAACTAAAAATATTTATTCAACATATTGTAATGAACAAAGGAAGTCCATTGACTGTGAGTTATTTCAGTTATCGCATTGAATTTTAATTGAGAGGAGCACCACATGCGCATGGAACTCTATGGATGGACTGGAAACGTTTTAAGGCGCTTCCAAAAAGTGATGTTCAAAACATAATCGCAGCTTTCAAACTTATAAAATCAGATGACAAGCTACATCAAACTCATCTAAAGTAGCACTAAAAATGGCAATGGCAAAAGAAAAAGAACACCAGAGAGATAAGCAACGAAAAGAAGATGAAGCAGCACTTAGAATGGCTATGGCAAAAAAAAAACAACATCAACGACAGGCTCAGAAACAACCAAATTATTTAAACCCTCCAAAACCAACGGAAAAGATCAGCAAGCGTTTCCAGGACAATGATACACAAATTAAAAGAAAAACTAACTTTCTAAACTCTATTCGTAATGGTCGTATTTATGATTGTATAAGTTGTCATCGACGACTATTCCGAAGTGGTGTTAACCCTCTTTCAACATACTGGGAAACACAGTTTGAAAACAAATTCCCAGGAAGACTACAAGAAATTATTTGTCCAATTGCAAGACCGACCATGGAACAACATTCACCTTCTCAAA
This sequence comes from Nesometra sesokonis, assembly GCA_025631205.1. Taxonomy (NCBI): domain Eukaryota; kingdom Metazoa; phylum Echinodermata; class Crinoidea; order Comatulida; family Antedonidae; genus Nesometra; species Nesometra sesokonis. The sequence continues at coordinate 6,192 of JAOTQE010063788.1, forward strand.
ATTCATTTCGAAGCATTACAGAACATTTACTTATCTACATTTGTCACACTTGTTACAGAAGTGTGAAAAAGGGGAAAATGCCTTCCATTTCTAACATGAACAATTTGCAACTAGTAAACATTTCCAATCATCCTGAATTACAGCTGACTGATTTAGAAAATCAATTAATTGCACTTAACCTTATCTTCCAAAAAATAAAGCTTTTACCAAAGAGCCATTGGAATGCCTTAATTGACAAAACAATCAATGTCCCAATTTTTGATTCAGATGTCTTAGACACAATTGCAAAATTGCCAAGAACACCTAGTGAGGCACAACTTATCCCTGTCCAACTTAAAAGGCGCCTTTCCTTTCCTGGCATTCACAACCAGCAACTTGTCAACCCTAATAAAGTTATCAACGCATTGAAAACTTTCATAAAGATGAAAAATCCATTCTATCATTTCATCACCGAAGATAAAGACTTCAAAACAAGATGCCTCAATGATGACCAACATGCATGTGAATTGTTCTTTCAAACGGAACATGATATACAATTGAATAATGAAGACACTAGTACACCAGATATTGAAATGACTGAAACAGAAATTCAGATAGAAACAGATGAACGAGACTACAATGAAAATGATCCAATAAGAAAACATCAATTTGATTATCTCCGATCATCGTGTTTCGGCGACAATTATCCATAAATGACAGTTCCAGATAGCACAGTCTCAGCAGACATACTACAAATTGCACCTGACAAAATAAAATACCAACCAATATCCTTCACAAAAAAAGACTGGGAACCTAAATCTTTCCCATGTCTATTACCTGATGGCAAAAACAGTAAAGATGAAAACAGACGAGTACCCCTAACAGAACAATCATATGTAAACCAACGCTTGATGAATAAAGATCAGAGGTTTGCCAATTGTACATCATGGGTCTTTGCCCAAGCTGCATATATAGAAATGAAGCAAATACAAAGAAATGAAGGCCTTGCATTCCAGCATGGTCATCAACACCAATCTGCAGATGGAACATCTATTTATACATTAAAAGATGATTATATGATTCTGGATAATATTAAGAACACACCTTGATATTGGAAAAAAGCCAGACACAAATTATATGCACGTCTAGAAAATTTAGGTCCATTCACCTTTTTTTTTACCTTGTCTTGTGCAGACATCAGATGGCCACAAAATTTTCTTTCTTTATTGGATGGTCATAAACTGACATTTACAACTCAATATGGAGAAGACATTTTCTTTGTTGACAGTCAACCACTTGATACATTTCTAAATGCATATCCCAACAAGCACCAACTTATCAAAGAAAACCTTCTAAATGCAACTTTAAACTTCAATCACAAACTAAAAATATTTATTCAACATATTGTAATGAACAAAGGAAGTCCATTGACTGTGAGTTATTTCAGTTATCGCATTGAATTTTAATTGAGAGGAGCACCACATGCGCATGGAACTCTATGGATGGACTGGAAACGTTTTAAGGCGCTTCCAAAAAGTGATGTTCAAAACATAATCGCAGCTTTCAAACTTACAAAATCAGATGACAAGCTACATCAAACTCATCTGCAGTCTCTTGTGAAGTTCGCAGATCTCTACATATCCTGCTCACTCAAAGATCCAGCCACAGCTCACATTGTCAAAGAAGTCAATATTCATCACCATACAGCAAAGTCATGTAGGAAGTATGGGGGACACTGCAGATTTCACTTTCCTCGTTTCCCGATACGTAAACTATTATTAGTATGCCATCAAACATCAGATATGAAGATAAGGATGAAAGAAAACTAAAAATGTTAAGGCACACTCTAATGCTGAAGAAAACCAAGGAGGTATTAGAAAATGAACAACTTATGGACAGAATTTGCACATTTAAACAGGATGACATGGACCACCTTGAACAACAAGTCAAATTACAATGGAAAATCAACTATGTCATACAACAAGCCATAAATAAAAACTTATCTTCTTGCACTATCCCCGAAGACCTGTATCCAATTTTTAATGGAATGATTGATGACAATGACCAAGTAGACATCACATTTCTACAAAACAGGGCAAACTCTCTAAACGATTGCCACACTCAAATCAACAATTTGATCCAACAAAGAATTGAGTATATGCTCCAATTTGTGGACATTGACTTGCGGAAATATAATGATGTTTCATCGAAACTTCAAGAATATGAAATGGCTCTTTCAGTCAATAACAGAGGCTACACTATCCACTATAAAAGAGATGTAAATGAATCAATGGTGAACACCTTTAATCCAGAGTGGATAGCCAATTGGAATGGAAACATAGGCTTTCAACTCTGTCTGGATTTCTTTGCTGTTATCACCTACATCACAGATTACTATTCAAAAGACAATAGTGGCACGATGCATGTCATACATGAAGCTTTGCAACAATCTCCCAACGATGACCTCAGGACAAAACTTAGGAAGGTTGCTTCAGTATTTATTACACACAGACAGATGGGAGAAAGTGAGGCCTACTACAGAATTTTATCATTTATGCGTCTTAAGGACTCCAGTATTACCACCGTTTTTGCTGCCACTGGTTTTAACCCAAGTAAATTCTTGGAGAAGGTCGACGATGAATTTGTGAACCAATGCCAACATCCAGTAGAAGTTACTGGACGCTTGGGAACATACCAAGAAAAGCCTTCTCTGTATGAAAAGTACTTAAGTCGAGATCTCAAATTACAACCTGAAATTAAAGACCTATGTTACACTCAGTTTGCGAAGAGGTATGTTTCAACAAGAGAACTGCCATCTGTATCCCAATTCCATCGGGTAACAGTAGACAAACGGTATGACGACGATGGAGAACCAATTTCTACCGATGACATTATCACTGAAGATTACGATTCGAAAACAAAGGTTGACAAATTACCAGCGTATATACATCTAACTAATCCAAAACCTGGGGAACCACACTTCATGAAAAGAAAACGAGAACAAGTCTTGCGCTTACATAAATTTAAACGAGACAAAAATATCCACGAACATCTATTTTCAGAACTACAATTATACAAGCCTCACTCATCTAACAAAGAAGATGGTATAAACTACAATCTTGAAAGAGAAAGGAATGATGTCAACATTTGCCAAACAACATTTCAAACATTTCAAATCCACAAGGTCAAAAGGAAGATAATGGAATTTTTAGATGGTGTTGAAGAAGGCATTGAAATAGCTACTTATATCTTTCAGAATACTATAGGAGAAGAACTAGATCCTCAAAATAAACAAGACAAAGACGAATGTGAACATGAAGGACTATCACATAACCCACAGTTTACATCTAAGGATCCCTCTCCATTTTATGATAAGGATAATGAGCCCACCACAAGCTTATTCAAAAAAGTAGTCATCAATAGTTAAGAATAATTATCACAATATACCTACCAACTTGATGAAGAACAGCGAATGGTACTTGATATTTGTATTGCACATGCAAAACAACTATTGATCACCCGAAAAACTCCCATTCAAATAACAGCGCCTTTGCTGATTATTCAAGGAGGTGCAGGAACAGGGAAATCAATGGTAATCAATGTTATTGCACAGAGATTTGAACAACTGTTGAGGCAGTCGGGCGACCACCCTGATTACCCATATGTTCTGAAGGTCTCCTTCACGGGAACGGCTGCAGCAAATACTGATGGCATGACTCTGCATAGTGCATTCAATTTCAACTTTGGCAATAAATTTATGTCTCTTGGCGACAAACTCCGAGACAAAAAACGTGATCTACTCAAAAATCTTCTCATACTTGATGAACTCAGTTTGCTTAAAGCGGATATGCTTTATCAGTTAGACCTTCAAATGCGCGAACTGAAAAACGAGCCAAAAAAGCATTTTGGTAATTGTGCTGTTTTCCTATTTGGCGACATCTTACAGCTCAAACCAGTAATGGGAACATACATCTTTGCTCAGCCTCAATGTCCAGCCTACCACCTGTCCTATGCACTGCATTCATTATGGCACACATTCAAAGTAGTCATGTTGGTACAAAATCATCGCCAGGGTGAGGATAGACCATATGCCGACATTCTGAATAGAATAAGTACCGGGCAACAAACAGAAACTGACTACACAATGTTGGAGAATCGTGTCCGAAAAATTGGACACCCACAAATACCGGATAATGCACTTTATATTACCTGCAAAAATTCGGGGGTCAATGAATTCAATGACAGCAAATTGGAGTTAATTGACGCCATAATGTACACCATTCAAGCCAAGGTTAATAGTTCCGCACAGAACAACATTACACCGAAAATCAATAAGGAATGATCAATTCATAACACACCTTTGCAACATATTCTCAAGCTCAAAGTAACTGCTCAAGTTATGCTAACATACAATGTAGCCGTCATAGACTGTCTCACAAATGGTGCCATGGGTACAGTTGTAGGTTTTGACTTTACAGACTCTGGAGATGTCAAGACTGTATTTGTTCATTTCAATCATGAAAAGGTTGGTAAAATTAAAAGACAAACTGCTCAGGTACTTCAACGTTCCTTTCCGGGTACTCCAGTTACTCCTATTGAGAAAATCGAATTCCGGTACAGAATGTCAAAAAACCCATCTTCACATAACCAAATCATGACTGCAACACAGTTCCCATTAAAGCTTGCTTTTGCATGCACCGCACACAAAACTCAAGGATCCACAATTCACAAACCAGATTCTCTAATTCTGGATTTACGATCAGTCATGTAACCTGCACAAGCATATGTCATGTTAAGTCTGGTTCAATCAGCCTCTCAACTCTACATAATAGAGGACATTCCAAGAAACAAAATCTACCCCTTTTGTGAAGCCATTCAGGAACTAACTCGCCTACAAAGCATTTCTGTAAACAATTTTGAACGGTCACTGAGAGCAAACACAATGGTTACAAGTCTCAATATAAGATCTCTTCCTAAGCATTATGAAGACCTTCTCCATGATTACAAAATGACCACGAATAAGATAATTCTTCTTCAAGAAACTTGGTGCTCGCCACATAACAACAACCTACATTTACAATTACCAGGATTTAGCCTTCACCTTCTAAGCCAAGGTCCTGGAAAAGGTATAGCCACTTACTACCAAACTGAGTTCAAAATATGTGGAGAAATCAACACTGACAAGTACCAAATGTCAAAATTGTCTGGTCCTCAATTTGACGTCAACATTTATCGTTCACAAGGAGCAAACACAAACCACTTCATAGACAGCTTAACCACTTTCATTGTAGGCAACAGAAACTGCTGCATTATTGGAGACTTCAACACTAACTTTCTCACTTCTCAAACACATCCAATTATCACTGTAATCTTATCACAAGGATTTCAGCAGTTGGTAACATCACCTACTCACACTGAGGGCTCTCTTTTAGACCATGCCTATGTGCGCTTTCCCAACCAGCAGTATGAACCTTATCTTCATTTTCCTTATTATTCTGATCACACTGCTATTTGCATACAAGAAGTTTCAAGTAGTTAATATATGTTTATAAATACGCAAATAACAAACAACAAACATTATATTTAAAGGCAATGTGCATATTTTATTTACATTCCAAAACAAACACAAATTTCACAGAATATATTTTCATTTCATAATTTTACCCTTTCAGTAATTTTTTCATTTTGAACTAACCAATATATGTTTCCAGAATTCTTAACAGTTACCTCATAATAAATTGCAACTATTTCTCTAAACTGCCTATTATTTCTCTCTATCACATTTTCACTGCATGATTAACAACAATTTTATGCAGACTCTATAATACTACCTCAATTCATAGCTCACCCACTACGGATACAAACCGCCACCTGATCGCAAATACCAATTTTGCATAAGAGTATAATTTCCAAAGTACAACACAATGAGCCTCACACCTTGCTACTAAAACATACAAGGAACTTCTTACTTTAGTACTCCTGGAAACCACTTCTGCTGGTAAGTCTAAAGCTATTATTTCTTTCCTTGGCGTTTCTATACTGTCATTTATTCATATGTATTACGGTACGGTTATGCATTACTTCTAGAAGACATGGCAAAAACAACTCGCTTGGCCGATGCCAGCCCCAGGGTCACAGCATACCATACCCCACAACAGCTATTGGAAATATACCACCATGGCACAATTAATTAATTGCTTTAAATTACTTGTAAATAGAGTTTCATTGCCGTAGTGAATTCACTGGTGGGTCCCACGTATTCCAAAGCCATTCGCTTGTTCGGCATTTTCACAATCATAAGGCCTATCGAACCCACCTTATTTTCACACCCGTACCATAACACTTATTTATTATGTATTTTCACAAATTAATCATGACTGATACCGACAATATGCTAAGGAGGATACAATCGGTTTCCTTAACCAGCCGGCTTTTCTTCCAAAATATACGGCTTACAAGCACAGACGCAACTACCAAGCAAAATGCCACCGACATACAACAAGTCGTCGGAGAATTTCAGGACATTGCTTCACTTTACAGGCAAACAAACCAAATACAAACCCTAAAAACTGAACTAAGACGGCAAACTGCACAAACTAAGAAGACCCAATTTCAACTGGACACTTTACAATCCCAGTCAACTTCGGACGCATCATCACAACCACCAGCAAAAAGAACAAAAAAAAATAGAAGACGAATTCATGGCTAACTCCGACAGCGAGGAGAACATCCCACAAAACCTCTTGGACGAACAAACAATAAATTAACTGTAATACAAATAATAAATGTCTGTACAAAAGGTGAACACTCAAATTAGCAACACTTTGATAACATTCAAGGTCATATGGGGCCAGGACATGGCAAAACCACCATCTTGTCGGAAAATTGAAAAATGGAGTTAATACTTTATACTTGTAAGCTATAAAATGAGGGGTCACAAACCAAAGTTATTGAACAAAATAGTCCAAAATTAGCTATTTTATATCTACTTTTCTCAATCTGTGCGAAAACTTGGGTTTGCCAGGCCTTGCCTCATTATTCTTAACAAGCATGTTCCAAGTGTTACCAATAATTTGTATAATGCACCTACCTAACGCTTTTCAAAAGCTTATAAATGCTTACTTTCGATATAACAGAATTCCGAAAATATTTCACTTTTTATCTTAAATTCGATGTTGACTAGGATTTTTAAGTTCAGTTGAAATTCTGTTTCTTAGTTTGTGCAGGACGCTCGTAGTTCAGTTTCTAGGGTACCGTATTAGTTTGCTTGTGTCAGTGTCACACTAAGTCTGGCACTGTCCTACAAACCATCTCCGACGATTTCATGTTCGCCAGCATTTTGCTTCAAACTTGCATCATGGCTTGTAAGCTGCTTTCGCAGAAAGCCGGCTTCCTAAGGAAACCCATTATATCCTTTCAGTAATATTGTATACTATTAACTCTTAATAAAAACAATACAACGGTAGCTTGTTTCGATTTTATTGTCTCAAATGTTCTACCTTCACAATTATTCTACGGTACACGTTGTGAATTTGACGGCTGGATTGTGACCTTCACAAAATGCACACCACCCAAGTGTATTTCCATAGCAGCCCCTACTATTCTGAAATCCAACCAATCAAATCGTCTTTACGTTCTAACGCTCTGTTGCTACGTTACAATGCGCACCCAATCTTCCATAGTTTAAATCAAATAAAAGTACAATTATTCACCATATAGAGACTTTGCCAACATAAAATGTCCATGTCCATAATTGTATTACAAAAGAATGTTAAAAAGACAGATGCACAACAGTTACAGTATTTATTCAACTTACGGGTTTGTGGCGTAGGCTGACGACTGTCACATAGTAGGCGCCTGACTACAATTCTACAGTGTTCATCATCTAGCCATAAATACATACAGTAGATAATCGCTCGTTCATAAACGCCTCTTTCCCACAAAACATGTATCTCGCTCAATTCCTCGCAATTATATACACAAATGTAAAACACTGCCTACGACAACATATATACACTACGCCAGAGGAGTCCACTTTACATCGCTTCCACCCATATCTTGCTTCAAGACGGTGATCCAGTATCGGTCCATCCGGTGCATGTGTTGCTGACAACATCGCTGCTAAAACCCTCATACACTGCGGGCGCACTTCATTAAACGCATCGCATACAATACACATCCACATCCATAAATGTAACTTCTATCTCTGAGTACGTTCACATGACATCCATGTTACAATACAATTGCGCCCCTAATCTTTCAAAATTTCCTGATTTATCAATAACTTGAAAGACAATAATTGCCAATATAAACGCTATTAAGAACGCACAATTTAACCTACAAAGTAATTTCGATGAATATGGATACTAGCCTGGTTTTGCTGAAATTCGAGCCACACTTTAATGTTATTTTGTTTCTTTTCAACTTTACCTTGCATCCAGTTCCATTTCATTTTTTTTTAAACCATTAGGCTTTGCATACTCAAGCAATAGCTGGTAGAATCGAAAAGTGGTAGGGCCGCCGCAATCGGCAGGGTTGACAGCTACGCACTAGTTGGTATAACTCACCAACTACAGTACAAGTACTGCAACTAACCTATGCATCAATAATAATGTTATTACTCTCCTGCTCAAACACATGTACAAGGATTAACTTCTTGTTACTTATACGGTGCGTAGCTTTCCGCGTCTTATTGTCGAATCGACTTGTTACAATAAGAGGAATCCTCTTTGTGAGTATTAACATGTTTTCAAACTGACGCATACACCGATGTATGACTATCCTTGCCAGGTAGGATCGTCAGTCGCCCGTTTGCCGTGTGACCAAGGGAGGCCCATCTAGCCTAGGCCTATAGGGAATTACGATAGACGTTCATAGCGATCACGTATTTAAATCTGTTGCTGATTCAATCGCTCCTTTGGCTGTCAGGTTTGGGTGACAGACACAGGGATAATGGGGCCCATGATCGTATGGATGATCAGGCCCATGTGGACGATTATTAAAATCTCATTCCAAACTTCATTTTTTTATATTAGGCCCTACTAAAACCAAAACTTTTAATATTGATTGATTTATTTTTTCATTTAATTACAAAAAAGTTTCAAAAATGTTATGCCATAAATTAGCAAATTTTGCTTGATTGGTTGACCAACACATTATTCTTTAAATAAGATGTTCAGGCCCAGCGACGATCGACGCAAAGACGATTGGGTCCATTGTAATGGACGATCAGGCCCAAATAAAGTGGGCTCCATCATTTTATTTTATTTTGGAATCTATCTGCGTAAATTTTAGAGGTTTACACAGCTCTTTGAAAAAAAAACCCTGGTGAATGTTGCCTAGGCCTTAGGTTATGTTATCTAACTATTGGCCCAATTTACTTCAAATTTTTAAATAACGTCAGATATCCATGCCATATTCTTATCCACAGATTCGTATTAGGGTCAAGGGTCATTATACAATATTAAAAAAATATGGAAAAATAGTTAGACTACATTAATGAAATTATACTGGGATATAAGAACCACTTACAACTCCCACAAACCAGTCTGGGGTCAAAGGTCACTTGGAGGTCATTTAGGTCAACAGCCATAATAGGTGTTCATTAGGATATAGATACCTATAATAAGAATTTTAAATGAATATTATTAATGCAAATATACCGGGTCATTAAGGCAATACCAAATTGCATCTTGTACAATTCACAAAAAGATGCGTGACGATAATATTCTGTATCACGTAATTTGATTATTTTATTCCAAATAAGAAAGCAACATGAGTAGATATTTAAACATTCCTGATATCCAATGGGTGTAGTCGTATTGTCTATGAAACTATAAGCCTAAAATACCCCATCTATCATATTAAATTTATTTCATAGTCCTAAGATATTATCAAGAAAATACAATCAGGATACAAAGAAGAAATTCATGAAAATCGAAACAAATTACGCTTTGTCTAAACACAGTGTGACTACGTCTCCTTTATAATGTAAATAATTGTTGTTTTCCCTTTGTACTGTTAACTTGATAATAGGCTAACCCATACACCCCCCCCCCCCCAAATTCGCACCTAGGGAGATCTTTTGTATGGACAGGTAGTATGAATTGTCATTACAACACTTAATTTTAATTCTCGCCCCCTCCCTCCTTCCTTTCATCATTTTTATCATCATCATTGTCATCATCACCATCATCAAATTCGTACCTAAGGAGATCTATTGTATATCATAATAACACTAAATTATAATTCTCGCCCCTCCTTTTTTCATCAGTGTATCAGAAATCTCACTCTTTGCATCCTTGTTGTTTTCGATTTTACCACGCCACGGTCTCCATTTCAATTTAAGTAGTTCTTCATCTATACGTTTAGTTTCAATAACATACCACTTGAAGTCGAAAAGGTATTCAAGCAAGTTCTTTTGTTTTACTTGTTACATACAATGTCCCCTTCAATCGTACCACTTCAATTTAGATTTGACTGTATGTCATACAAAGTTTTTGAGTGGTCGCTGGTTTACTTGCATACTATATTCGCATCATGGCCTTGAGCTTTACGGCCTTTTCGAATAGACATTTCCATAACAATCGACGCACTGGCATGAAGAGTTGTTAAGAAGGTTTTTTTGTATGGGTTTTACCCTTAGCCTCTAGTTTAAAAAACATTTCTTGTAGACACCAGAGCTATTTCACCCATAGCTGGGGTAAAGGTTGGTGAGCTGCAGGGCATGTCCACACGCCGATCAGCCATGCAAGACACCTCTGGGGACCTTTACTGCTCCGAGATCCTCTACATGTCAGCCTAGAATCGCAGGATCCTAGTTACCATGAGTGGCCACGAGGAGGCCATGTAGAAGTCTTGAGTAAGGAGAGGCTATATACTGGCACGGAAGACTTACGCACTTGCCTTCCTTTTCGCCCTTAGGCTATCCAGCGGCAGAAACTGCACTAAACGCTTCACTTACCCCTGTGACAATGTCATTGTCAACCACCCACGATTTATGTTTTTTTTTTCTTTATTTTCAAGTAGACCTACTGTTTATATTTAGAGTTTAATTCTTCAGTAATTATTTGTTTATGAACTGACTATACATTCTTACATAATACTCTACATTAATTGATCACTACTCATATATTAAACTGACGTAGTACTATGGTTGATAGTTTTTAAGTATTTCTAACTTCTATTAATTGTATTATTTTTATTCCACTAAACAAGTTGTGGAATTTGATTTGTGTATGTTACCGTTACTATGTTATACCTATACTTTATTGAATTCTGTTTCATTTTATTGACAATATCTGAACTTACAACATTTTTTTGTATAATTTTCGACTTCCAGAAATAGAATTGTATAGTATGTGTCAATTCAATTATATTTCTCATTATATTTTATTTGCAAACATTTTTTTAAGTTCTTTCTAATGACATTTAGTCATCATAAACAGAGTTTATGAAAGGTTTTATAAACTCTTTAACTGAAACTTTTAAAGTCGTCTTATTCTATTTATGTTCCGGCATTTCATTAATTTGTATGCACTATATTAAAATATCATGCAAATGTAATTCGAATTGCCTCATGGTAGCTATAATAAATTGGAATCACTTCTGCTAATACTGATTCTACACCCTTGCTATATACATGATCAATCAATGTGTTATTTTCAGTAGTAGAGCATGTTACATATTGTTGATACCCATTTTCTAACATTTTCAATAAGTTTTCATTAAAGTCTCCCATTATGATACATTTCGTGTTTATTTTATGTATTTCGTCTAAAAGTTTCTTTAATTGTTTGCAGAATTGCTTTACATTATAAGTAGGCGGTCTATATATTACTGCCACAACAAAAGAAACTGGACATGGTGTTTTTTTTTTGTTTTTTTTTTTTATTTCATCCGCATCCAACAGCGATAAACGCCTATTACAGGATGGATAAACTATACCGTGCTTATA
>JAOTQE010063799.1:0-18122 GCA_025631205.1 Nesometra sesokonis
AAAACAAACATGGCCAACATAACTTTGGAAGGGCCAGTATCATTTTTGCCTTACTGGCCCTGCTGGCCACCATGATTGAAAGTTAATTTTCAGCCCTGCCAGTACAAGTTACGTTATCAACAGGGGCCCATGGAACAAGACGACTTGTTCAAGAACATGTAAACGACTTAAGTGAAATTCTTCCAGAAAACATTGACACCCAAAAGGCTATATTTTGGTAGTTAACAATGGACCCGATTGGGGATAGAAGGGATATGCCACAATTGGTTTCTACATGTGCCTATGACGGGACTTGGATTTGGATGTCCTAACGGTCACGATGTATGCACCGGGATCATCGACATAATCCCATAAAACATTTGTGGTTCCTTCTGTCGAAGAAGTTGGCGTGTGTAAGGTTGCTGGCAATGTTGTCTGGAGAAACAATCCCACCGTGTACCAACAACAATTGTCAGCAGCTATAGCATTGTACAAGGAAAAGATTTTCTTAGAAACAAATAAAAATTAATATTCCGCAAAAATAATGCATTGCCTAAATTTACTTATTGGATCAATGGTGACAATAGTTTCTGGTAGTGTTGAATTTATAACCTAAAAAAAACAGTAACACAAAACTTATAACTGTGCAAGTCCTTGAAGTAGAATGTTTTTTTTTTTGTATGGTATCTACAGTTATATAACGGAAAATATCGTAGGCCTAATGTATTTACTGACATTTATTATCAATATACTCTTAATGACGCCTAACAGCATCTAAATTTTTAACAAAGTGAATTTTTTTTCTTATATTATTTTTCTAAAGAAAATAGCAATTGAATGCCCTTCCGTTTTATGTAGTATTACACTCCTAAAAGCCCTTTGAATTTGAATAAATACAGTATGATTGTGCGTTGAATACAGTATTTCTCTTAAAATTTAAATGACCCAAACAAGAATGTTTACAATGCTTAAGGAAACACGATGACCAACCAGCTATGGTCGCCTGGACAATTTTCATAATCATAATAAACGATATGAGAGATGGATTCAATGTACTGCTGTGGGGGTTGCCATTAGGTATACGGCCTAATTTCGACAGCCTGAATCACCTACTGGAAAGGCCAACCGGGTGGCCGTTTTGCATAATTTTGTGATTATTTTTCGAGTTTTACGGGCATGGTTCTTTTTTATTGTGATGGCCCTTTTAGGTGGCCTTCCACCATTCAATTGGGGAAATTCTCAGAATCTACCACTGAAAAAAAAAATTCATCACTTCTGATTAATTTTCCTTATTCCAGGTTATTAACAATGCAATGAAAAGAATGACAGAGGAGATATTGATCAGGTATGAAATTAGATGGCTATGAGGCCTGTTACATAGAGCCCGACACTGAAACCGGCAAATATTCGGCTATAACCGAGTGCACAAGCTCCTGCATGGATCTGTCGCAACATTAAGACAACAAGAGTTAAATTGAACAGTGTGGACAGGCACACCGAGGTAACATTCATAAAATGCACAGACAACGAAGTGGTCATTGAGCAAAGCCACGAAGACGGTAGAACTGATTCGCTGAAATGTGTTTCTGTTGATTCGTTCTTTCTATAGTGTTGATGCAAATAATGGAACAGATAAGTTTGGAAGCTATTTTTTGGATCTATTTTACTCTAACAGGTATTTCGACAGGAAAACAAATTCAAATAATGGTGGTCTATACGATGGAAACTGGATTTATTCATTTTAAAGGTTCACTATTGCTACAGAGAGCACTATCATATCATATTGCCGATCAATGTGCTAGAAAAGCCTTCCTCTAAAATAATTCTTCCAGTCTTGCAAGCACCAGCATCAACTTTGAGCGCTAAGACGTTACAAAGAGGATCGATGAGCCTAACAAACCAAAATGATGGCCAGCCGACGTTTGCTTTGGCAACCCAAATCAAGAAGAGTGTATTTACTATGCAGGGCAGGATCCAGGGTTTCTCCACGGGTAACATGGATACGACATGGTTGGGCCATTTTTTCACGGTTTTGTCTTTTTAAATATTAACTTTTGAAAACTAGGCCTTTGAATCTACAAGTAAAGTGTATTTTAAACAAATTATCAATTGCCCTTAAATTAAAAAAAAACATAGGCAAAGTTTTTTTAAAGGGTAGAGGGAATATGTTTTAGTCCATGACTTGATGATGGGTGTAATTTCTTATGTTTCATGAATTATGTTACATATGAAAATATGCCATATTAAAAAAAAAATCATGAGAAAGGAGGCAACTGGAAATTTGTTTTGTATTTTTATTTGTATTTTTAGTCTTTTTTATGTCTGCCAAATGTCTTCAACCATCTCAATTAATACTTAACCAGGTAGGGGCTTTGTTCATCCAGTGTAGAATCCTTTAAGTGTGTGCTTGGAATGTACCGAATTTGTTATCAGTGTGATCGCAATCTGGTTAATCACATTCGAAGCAATGTCTCTTGTGTAGCTTGTAAACTCTTGCTCAGTGTAAAATGTCTGCTCCTTAAGTGTTTCAAATTAGCATTTTCCCATTTTTCCCACAAAAGACGCAGACATTTAACCTTGTTTATTTTATTTGTTTATCCAAAACATTATAGTCTTGGTATTTTTAACATATTTTCACTTATGAAGCAGGTTTTAGTGCATTTTAATTGTAATGTAAAATCATTTGTAGAAGTTTAAACTTTTTTTTAGGGATTGAGAATTGCACGGTCAACTTGCATAATGCTTGTGCCCATTTAATCGGTTGTGTAGAAATGGCAGGACCACTGTGGGCATTCGGTTACTTTGCTTTTGAAGGCAACAAAAGTACAATGGTTAGATTTGTACATGAGACACGATACATTGGAATGCAGGTAGGCCAAAAAAGATTTTATGAAGCACAAATGCAGCTAAAAGTAATTAATCAAAATTTAAACTAGCAGAACGGTTGATATAGCCTATATTATACATTTGAAATAAACTTCTTAGAAAAATCTTACAATCACATACTGCCGTAAGGTTTCCTAGGCCTAACTAAAAAATATTCATTATTTGGTATTTATAATAATTGTAATTAATTATCATAGACCCCACAAAGAGTCCAGTTGTTGCAAGCTGTGCCGAGGTGTAGTCTTGCCACTCCTTCCATAAGGAAGGATCCTGTTTCTCCAGAAACACTCAGACTAAAAAAAACTAACTACTAATATTGTAATTTATTACCTGGTTATTTAGACGTGCATGTGAGTGGCGGCAACAGGAATTCCACGATGGCAGGGCAGTCCCCCGACAGGGAGGGCAACCCCCGACAGCCCCACACAGTTTGGTATATTGGTTGCTCGCTGGGATCCTACAAAGCCCCCGACGAGTTTTTGATAATATAAATAAGAATATTACTTCTATGAAAGATGTGTAACATGAAGCCCACTACAAAACGTACACTTGAAACATTTAATCAATAGTTCCTTGGGTCATTTCCATACTTCCCTAAAACACACACACGACAACAAAATTGATGACAATAATTTCCTTCGGTGTACATAATAAAAGAATAATGAATCTGATTATGATGTCTTAATCTGCAAAAAAAGAAATTACAATGATTACCAAGTTATAATGTACCAATAACCGATGTGATTTAATTTTAATTTTTAATGTGGCAATTATTTTTTTTAATAACAGGCATCAACTGTCACCAGAATTACAGCGTATGAAAGTCATATCCGAAGACAGCGATGTTGATGTTCAACTGAAACGAAAATGTTGACTTAACGCAGTTGCACAAAAGTTTGCCCAATATGGTTAAAGGGTGGGACACTCTGATATCGGAAGACTGGCTAAGACAGAAACCAAAGATTCCACGGTAGTCACCTACATAAATTTTGGGACAAGATGCTATGGAAGAATCATTGCATTTTACAACAGATGATAGAAGACTAAACATGGCGGGAATCATCCCAGCAAACATCATGGTGATTGCAATTGTCGGAAATGGTCGGCCTTTAATAGCGGGAAACGCCGGTGACCACATGAAGACCATCAAGTTTCATAGGCAAGAAATCTTTATTTTTGCAACAGAGTCATATTAATAATAATAATTAGTGCTTGATAGAGCGCATTCTGCAAGCCTCAATGCGCTTTACAATAAAAATAAAAATCAGAAAAAGGCGAGTTTTTGAAAGCTCTTTGAAGGTGCTAATGGAGCTTGCCTGTCGGATGTCAGTTGGTAGGTCATTCCATAAGGCTACAGCGGCACAAATGAAAGACCGTCTACCATAGAATTGTCTACCATATTGTATTGTAATGGTACGATACAAAGACATTATCCTAACAACATAAAACCAAAAATGAGGCTGAAAATGCTTTCCAAAAAAAAGAGCAGTCAGAATTATTTAAAATTTCTTATCAACAATGGTCCTACACTGATGTTTGTTGCACCACAAATATCACAACACTTAAATCGAGGTGACATGATTTTTTCTAATTTTTGGTAACGTGTAATTAATTGAATAAATAGTAAAAATGTGGTAAATCCCCTTAGGTTTATACATCACAGTTTCCTCGATAGTGTATCAATTTTGGCCATTGTTGCGACAAAATGTTCCTATAATTGAGTGAAAATCAATCTGAATGGTTATTAAATGGCGTCAGACATTTTGATTTTGTAAGAAACAATGAATAGGAAGTCAGGTAATCAGTCAATGGTTTAAACAACGGCACGCCAATGTTCAAACATATTCTCAAGCTGATGTATCTTAGTTGGAGAAAATAGGCCTATGTTGGATATTATTTACACTTTTCTGAAATTTGATTGTTAGTTTTTGAACAAATTCAAAGACGAAGGTGGAGCAGGAACCATTGGTTGATTTGACGTGGAATGACCCAAGAGTTTTATTTTTAAAATATGTGAGGTATCACCACAAAATGAGTCGTGTTGTACATAAAACCAAAATTGAGTTATTGTTGTATTTTGTCACGACACCTCACATATGTTTACAAAGGTGAAAATAATGTGTATGTTTCCTGATGAGTGCTTGCAGATTTTAACACCATTATTGAAAATATTCTGGATCTTCGTTCATTTCTCTTTTTTTTAGTATACGCCCACCTCCTCATTCTGCAGCATTCCATTTTTTTCCCTATTAAATTTTGATTTATATATTTATGAAGGAAATAAATATCTTTTCAAGCTTATTTTCATTTATCAAAAAATAAACTCCTGAAGTTACTTTTTTGTAATACAGTACAGTTGAACCATTTAAGGATGTCATAAACAGTTTATTGGAAGTTCGTTGCTAGGGAGTCCAATTAAAGGCTGATAACGGCACACTTCACACCATCATGCATCTAATTGTCGGAATGTTTGAAGTTTTGATAAGAAACTACATGCTTAGTAGAATTAAACACTGTTAATTATAAAAACCACTGAGAGCTTGTTTTTAAAATATGTTTAACTTTGCGAATTTGCGATACCGAATTTTAAACAGGGTAATGATAATGATCCGAAACGTATTTCCAATGCCGAATTTTTATTTATTTGAAAGTGACTTGCGATAGGCCTCAACCCTGGAAATCTCGGGTCTTCTAGGCGGCAGAGATTGGGGCTATACTATAAAAAATATGAATTTCTAAAAACCGAGAGTCAGAGTATGAACTCAATAACATGTTGAATAATAATTAATTAACAAAAGTAGCAGGTAACATTCATAATAATTTAATTATCAGCATTGATGATGACGACGGTGATGTTGACGATTATGATGATAATTATAGATTAATTAATATATAATTAAACTTTCTTTAGCTCCCAATTGGACTCAAGAATAGATGCAATCGCATAAAAAAAACATTACTGGCAATTAGGCATCTTGCAAATGATTGGTTTTCGCAAGAGGAAATGCAAACATGCAACATAAATGGGGCATCTTGCAAATGATTTGTTTTCGCAAGAGGAAATGCGAACATGCAACATAAATGGGGCATCTTGCAAATGATTTGTTTTCGCAAGAGGAAATGCAAACATGCAACATAAATGGTGCAAATGGAAAACAAGCAATGGAAAAAAAACAAAAGACGAATTGTTCAAAGTTTGTATACTCATCACGTTATATTATACACTTTTTTTTTTATAAGAACACACTCAATAAGAACACCGAGGCTGAAATCGCTAAAAAATTAAGAACAAAATAAGAACAAATTGAGGCTGGGGAAAAAATTCAATACAGTATATATTTTTTTTTGATTTAATAAAACCAAACATAGTGTTAATCACAATTATGTTTGATAGCCATATTATATCAACTTAACATATAGCCTACTCCATTAATATCTTAAACGTAATATAATCACTGATTACATTGTGGAACGAAACAAAATTCACAAAAAAATATTGAAAAAAGAGCGTAAAATAAGAACAAAATAAGAACAATTTGAGTCTCAAATCCGGGAAAAAATAAGAACATTCAGGCTGGGCAAAATCTTAGTGGTTCTTATAAAAAAAAAAGTGTAATCCCTTTTCTCATCGGAACGGGTCGGACGGAAGCGATTACAATAGCTGGCAGTTACATGGTCTGGAAGATACCAATGTAAAATAGGGATATTTAGAGTGTGAAAATGCACACCTAATTGTAGGCGTAGATTCCTAATATAGTGTTTAAACATTTGATCAATGCAATAATTTAATATTTTATTAGTTGCAACTTGCAAGGGGGGTGGGGAGAAAAATCACTTTAAAGAAGAGGAAATTTTGACGATGTGATGGCTTGAATGGACAAACAATGTATGTGTCACATTCAATTAATTTTGTTTTATAATATTGTGTATTTTTCAGAGTACATTGCAGGCAGATTCACAATGGAAGATCCCTACACTTACACAATCATATTTTGGGAAAAAAGTTCCGTGAGGTGCAGATGTACCATTTACAAAGTCAAAACAATCATCAATTAACAAATGTACAGACGGTAACTTGTAAATAAAACTTGTTTGAAAATGTAAATGTGTAAAGCTCTTCGGCTGAAGCTGTTTTTGTAGAAAAATTAATACAGTACTGTGGTTAACTTCTCTGTTCCCCGAATGGTGGTTGCTCACTCACTGTGGCACAACTCAGACGTGGCCAGTAAATGGGATTGTTTGAAGGGATTTATTGGGTAGGAGTGGACCAAACAGTTTCCACAGAAAACGGGCAATTCAAAAACACAGACAGTACCGGTAAAAATATATTACAAAATGATGACTACTTCACGGGGAAGGTTAATGTACTCAACTCAACAAAGTGCATGCAATCATCAATAACGGAGATCTACTGCAGATCCAATATTTCGAGATAAATTGATAAGGTGACATCATTAAGACTGACTAAATGTTGTACTGTAGTCCTGTCGCTGGCGTACATCCGTAGTGAATTGTTGGGGGTTCAAGATTGCCGGGATAGGCGTGCCCCACACCATAGTCTGATGGAAAAAAAACGTTTACTTTGCATTTTAACTTTTCTTGTAACCATCCTTTCGAAAAAATGGGGTGGGGGACTCTAAACAAAAAGTGGAGGGGGATTTCTCCACTTCAAAATCTTAGTAAACATCGTTCGTATGTGCTGGGCAGAACGATCGTTCAGCCTCTACTTGATCAGACAGCATGTCCTTGCAATATTACGAACATGACTGAGAATAACATTCTCTAGTTTGTTTGTATAAATCCAAATGGTTAAATTCTGCCAACTGAAAACTATTAGTTTCTATCGTACGTAGTCACAAAATAACAATAAATAGGTTTGAGACGACTGGATATTTTTTTATACGAGGTAGATCGAGACTTCATTTTCGATTCATTGTCGATATTAAGCGAAATAAATACCTTTTCAAAGTAGAAAAATCAGCCAAAATTATACGGCTTCCAAGGTCGATGCAAGTGAGGATAATTAAGTAGGCCTATACAAAACATTTTTTTTTATTTGGCCTAATCTTGGTCAATCCATGAATGAAGTTTTTACTTTACGTACAATGTAGGCCAGGTTTGCTCAGTCAATGTAGGCGGGATGTCATATCACGTGACTCAGAAAGAGTGAGTCACCGACATCGACCGCGCGACCGACAACTTAACAGCATTGTTATCATCAGTAGATCTTCAAACAAAACGCCGCTAAATATCTTTAAACAGAACGCCGCTCTGTCAAACGCTTTCTCAAATAGAGTCGTGTGTCAAAATTGTTTATTTGTAAAGATAATGTAGTTAATCTAATTAGCCGTATCTGTGTTCTATTGTTTGGACAACAGCGAAATGGTATTGTGACACTGTCTAAATAATATCGTATTACTGTTGGTTACCAAGCGGAATTCCGACGGCGAGTTTTTTTTTCAGCGTGTTTCTCCCGAGATTTTACACAAGTTGTGAAGTTTTGTGATTGAAAAAGACAACACAAACAAGAAGAGATATTTATAGTACTATTACTTTTATTAATGTTATTTAAAATAATGTATCTCAAACCTAACCATTTGCATTGCATAATTTTCTAGATGCAATTAATAGTGCCTTAACCCATTCACTGCCAACTTTGCATAAATGGTAACAGTGTAGCGCCACCATATTAATTGCCATCTTTGCATAAATGCTAATAGCCGTACTGTACAACCACTGCTGTCTTCGCATAAACGTGAAGTCATAAACAGCTGCTGAATATTGACTTGCAAGTGGCTGGAATTATTTCTAGCTTAGAAAGCAAAGGGGTCATTGGAAAGTCAAAATTCCGCACATTTTCGCGCAGGATTTGATATAGGTTGTTTGTTTTATAAGAAATGATAGTAATTTACCTTCGAAATTTTGACTATAATTATTATGACGATAATAAAGATTGCATGTATGTCCTCGCTGGTTGTGGATAATTCACACTACTACTAGGCATGGGCTAGTCTTTAGTTATGGTATTGTAACTTTGTTGCTGAAATACATGGTCAAAATTTAAAATAATTAAATAATTTACCCACCTACACAGTATACCATCATAATAATATTTACCAAGCCTTTTTGGGCTAGGCTAAGCCTAGTTTGATAAAATTTTGATCCGATGTGACAACCAGTTTGACGTAAGGGTACCCAACGTAAACTGGCAATTGCGAAATATCCAGGGTCTGAAATTTTTGGCCAGTAGCCAAAAATCAACTGCCTTCTGTCGGTAAACCATGTGCTTCGCGCGGAGAGAAGGTTTTTCTGGAGTCGAACTAAACACGTTTTATATTTATTATTTGTAGTGTAGTGTTTTACGCCATAATAATTTCACTTTTAGTTTTTTGCTTCCGGTTATCTCCCGTTTCAGAAGTAAAAAATGGCATATTACTTACATGAACATTTTTAGTAATAAATACTACCAGTAAATACTATTAAAGAAATCTCCTTTTTTGCGTTATCAATTATATTTATGAATGATGCAATTTTTGATTGTGATGACTGTATCGGCGGATCCCCTTGATGGCCATGGCCGCGCAGGGTTTTTTTTTTATCGTCAGGTTGCCATGCATGTAGTTTTTAAATTAATTTATGTTTTACATGATTTATATTTGTTACTGGTGAATGTGACACTGCTTCATGTAGTGTAATAACAAAAAGATAAAATAAACGAATAATGAATAAATATAATTACAAACAACATCAAAGAAAGAAGTGAAGATCAAAAGTAAGGTATGTATATCTTTTTTAATGAACGTCTGTTTGTTAACAGTTTATTTTGTAAAAGGTTAATTTTAATTTATTTTCAACTTCAATATTCATGGTTTGCTTCGTATAGTATTGCCTTTAAACGATTTTTTGGCAACACCCTAAAGGCCTAGAACTGGTACAGGACAGTATGGCCGTTTTTGTGTTTATAACGTTCTTTGTTGTATTAATAAGATTATTTGACCAAACGATTCATTTTATAGGGGTAATTGTATAATAAAACATTATTGATGGTAAATAATGAATATTTACCCCTATTGTGACATTAGTTGAATCCGATGGTTAAAGAAATGTTTTTACATCGGCATCTTAAACACCATTCATAAATTTCAGCATGAAAACTCCATACACGATTCGAGGAAGGATAATTTTACTAAACGATCGCGGTTTTACATCAAAGCAGATTGGAGAAACCCTATCCGATGACAGCATCAACGTCCACAGAGGTCCCAAGTTTCCTGAAAATTGCGGGAGTCTCCTGCTTTTTGAGTCATCTCCCACCCTCCTGAAAAAATACATTTTTCTCCTGAAAATTTTAAGAGTCTCCCAAAAATATTCAGAGGGGGTCTTGGCCTATCTTAGGAGCAAAATCGTTTGTCCCTTAAAAAAATACCAGCTCTGCTCAGTGTTAAATACAATTTATATACAATAATATAGATATTTCTACATAATGTAATGTACTTTTTCTGTGTTCTGTTTTTTATTGTGATGTGTCGCACATTTGGATTTAGGCAAATTTGATCGACAAAGCAGCCGACATAAAATCTGATTTTTCACTTCACAAACTTGGGACCTCTGCGTCCACGACACCACAATTCGCCGTATCATACGTTGTGATCATACGAAAACAATCGCAGATAAACAACGTTCTCGTCGTCCTAGTTGGTTTAATGAAGGACACTTAGAAATAATTAACGAAGAGATGGAAAGAAATAATGAGTTAAAGGCGCGAAAGTTAAAAGACATTTTGATTGAACGAACGGGGCGAGATTTTCCATTAACGTCAATTAGGAGGCTGGGATGGGTTTGCAAAGGAGCAAAATATTGTCAACTAATTAAATTGAAAAACCGCGTTGACCAACTTGATTATGCCATGAAGTGCATCCGGAACGGAGAACAGTTTAAGAAAGTTATCTTCACTGATGAATGTACGATAGAAATGGACAGTCATGCCAGAATCACATTCAGGAAACTGAATGATCCACCTAAGCTAAAACCCTGCATGAAACATCCCTTAAAACTACAAGTTTGGGAAGGAATTTCGTAGGAAGGGGCAACTTTCATCCTCATATTCGAAGGCATCATGTGGAAGGAATTCTACGTTGACATGATTTTGTGGAACGTTCTACAACCATACTTAGCGACACAATTTCCAGATGGCCGATATAGATTTATGCAGGACAATGATCTCAAACATACGTCACGATATGCCTTAGATTTCTTTCATCAAGAAAATGTATACTGGTGGAAAACTCTAGTCCCCCGACATGAATCCTATAGAACTAGTATGGTACCAGCTTAAAGATTACTTGAGAGAGGTAAGTACAGACAAATGTTAAGCCCGTTTAAAACCCACTTTTTTATAGTTTATTTTCTTTTAAATCAGGATTTAAGCGCCTACCCCCTAAATCACTATCCTGGATCCGCTCCTGACCTATAACTATGGCTGTCGATTTTTTTAATTTTATGAATGAAAAAATTAGAAATTAAAATCCTTCATAAAAGAGCAATTAAACAGTCGTTTGGTCTTTGAATTTAATGTATTTAAATTCACATGACAAAGATCAACGATTAAGTTAGCGGGCGAAAACTTATTAGTCTATTTTATTATTATATTACTGTTCCACTTCCGCATTGGTGAAAATGAACCCTGGATGTGTAGCAGAGCAAAGGTGAGAGCTAGCATCGTGTATGGTCGTACCAATACCATGGAGTAAATAATTTGCCTGTGGTCATACACCATAGAATGGGTGTTTGACGTGGTTTATGTGTGCATTTTTTGTGGGTAGGTTAGGCCTGTAAAGTTATGAAGGGAAGGTTTTTTTTATATTAGAAGGTAAATTTTACTAGCTTAGGGCCTAGGCTATGTTTTTCCATTGTTTGACTGAGGATTCAGGCCAAGGCTAGTACTGTAGAGTAGTAGTAGGTAGGCCTATTGACCATGAGGGAAGATGTGAATGGAAAATATTTATTATAAACAATATTCCAAATTATGAAAAGAATACAACAAATTAAGCGGCCACCTCTTGCCAAATCGTCTGAAGGAAATTACTAAATTAAAGTGTGGTTAAAACACCGAAGAATAATCATTAAATTCTGAAAAATATTTGAATTTTATGATAAATTTGAATTTTAAAGTATTGACACAAAATTTCATGTTTGATGTCATTTGAAGGTAACTTGACAAATATGGCCACTTTAAAAACACCCTTTGCAGAATAGTTACCAAATTTAAGTATTTTTTATAATTGTTAATAATGTCAAATCGTCTGATAATTAAAGTGTGGTTATAACACCGGAGAGTAATCATTAAATTCGGAAAAATATTTGAATTTTATGATATAATATATTTGGCTTTCAAAGTATTGAGACAAAATTTCATGTTTGATGTCATTTGAAAGTAACTTGACAAATATGGTCACTAAAGGGGTATTACACACAAGATGCCCTTTGCAGAATAGTTATTTATCAAATTAAGTATTATAATAATATTAGATAATTAAATTTAGTATAAAAAATTCCCCATAACAATACTAGTTTAGTTTAGGAAGGCCAAACAAAATAGATTTCGTCACAGAGAACACCAACCACTAGAGAAATGCGGAAACCATAACTCCAAAACGATTTTTAGTGATTTTTATTCAGGGCATCTGAGAAAGTAGTTTGAGTTCATAGTACAGATTGATTGTTTATGTTGATATGTATGAGCATATTGTTAAAACATGATGAATCTGAAATTACGGTTATGTATTTTCATTTACATGAAGATTGGAGAACAACTAGGCAGGGGGAACGAAAAAAGGAGGCTATCAACAACAATCAATGTTATGTTATGGCAAGAAGCATCGAAAATTGATATTGAGAATGGCGAAGAAGTAACAGTAACGGCAGTAGTCAAAGATGCACCAGATAGGGTTTACGATTATTTTCATGTTTTTATTTTAAGAATTCCTGTAGAGATCATGTTAGAAACTGGGAAATCGTTGTTTATCTCAGAGGAAGTGGAATTTAGTCAATTTCACCACAATACTAATTTTTGTAAAGATATTTCAAATTAGTTATCTAGGCCCCTATTTAATTTTTTCAGTAGAGGCCTACCTGTATTGTTTCACGGGGCAAAACTTCAAATAACCACTGGCGGCGCACTTCATTAAAACATAGTAATATTTCCATCCATTAAAAAAACAGGTTTCCTAATATTAATTTGCCAACAATTACTGGCATGGAGGCCGTGTGTAATTGCTAGGTCTAGCTAATTACATGGAGTAAAGAAATAGATGATGAAATGGCAAGTGGCAAGAATACTCAAGTGTGTTGTAAATAATAATACTGTAATACTGATGGCGACAAAAATAATTATAAACGATTAGATTATGCTCAGTAATATGCGTAACTGTAAATAAAATAGTTTTATACATTTCATAGAAAAGACGTACAGGATCTGTTACTATTCTAAAAGAATACCAAACATCGTTTTTACATGGCCGCCTACTCGACCACCTGCTGGAGGGAGAAACACTTCCAATCAAAAGATGACATTCTGGATACAGGAATGTCAGAATAGCTTGAACAGAAGGGCTGGAAATAATTCCGGTTTCCATTAAAAGTAACATTCTATGGCAAAGAGGCAGTGGATGCCAGAGGGCCAAGAAAGGGATTTTTTGTGCTAGTTCTTCAAGAGTTGTTAAAAGAAAAAAAAAATTGACAATAAAATGAAAATGGAGGATATGTGTTAAACAATTCTGTACAACTGAGAAAAAATCATTAATATAGAGCTGGTCTAATGTTGTAAGTTTTGGGTATTTTTTTTTAATTAGCAAGGCGCACTTTCAACCTCTGATCAATCACAAGCAAAATACATGCCAAAGCAAGATCAAAACAAAATTGTGTATGCCTATGTTTTTCTGATTATTATTGTGATTTTTAGCTCAAATTACATGCGCTGGTCCAGTCCACAACACCCTCTGACTAGGTAAACCTACCATGTTAAATTACTAGGGAGATCAACCTAGAACCACAGAGAACTGCCAAGTAAGATAGTATATAATTACCCTGTATGTTGAATGCCTTAAGGGTTTATTCTAAATAATGGCTGTATTTTCCTATGTATACTTTTAGAGCATTGCTGACCATATCTTAGGTAGTATCCCTTGATATGGTAGTTTTTATAGGGTTAACCCTGTTAACTACCTTTATCTACCTTGTCACTACCATTATCTACCATGTTAACAGACTTATTTTTTCCAAAGGGTTGTCAGTGCTAATCCCCTCGTGGTCCTTTTAGATGACTGGCTATTGTTAGCTTGTTAACACCACCCCCCTCAGAATCTACATCCTTTGGCTTGTATATCATTAAAAGGTAAAATTGTAAATAAAAATGGGGCAAGGCATGGCAAAACCACAAAGTTGTCTCACATGAAGTTATTGAGAAATAAGCAAAGAAACAACAAGAAGTATAAACCCGATTTAGGATCAAATGACACCTTGTTACATCTCAATTTAAAATTCAAATTTATTAAAATTAAGTTAATTTTGTCAACAGCACCTCCATCTCAAGGGTCCATTGTATATATGTAAGTAACAAGTGAAAAAGCAGGTAATAATGTTTTTAATTTGTTTCGAGGAGCGTGTATGAAAAATCATAATTCCTCACAGGAAGAGTACATTGAAAAGGCAATCTGAGAGTTTCTAAAATGGACAGCATATCTCCCAGGATGAAATAAGTACAAGGTAGATATCAATCAACATTAATAACTTTAATACAAAATTTTGATCAAAATTAGTTAAAAATGGAATTATCTCGAGATCATCACCGGTCGTATTATTGTCCACTTTCCTAACATGATTACAAAGGACGTTAACAAAAATGATAATGCATTTCTTTCAATTCAAATAATTTACCCTTAAATCAATTGCAAAAGTTGGAGGTATATACTGTTTGCATTGGTTTTTTTATGTTAAACAAGGGTAAAATTTAAGACTTATGTTGAGCAAACTTACAAGGCATCAATCATAAAGTGGTATGGTATAACCCATTTTTTTAAACAGCATGGAAAAAAAGGCGTATGAAAAAGTGATGATTCATAAAATAGATATCTGGATCTGTCCTGCCAGCGTGGGGTAGCTGACCAAGATTTAAAAAGCAATATTTGGGTATGGGTTACCCAATACGGGTATGAATCGTTCAAATTTTAGAGTACGGGTTGCTTTAGGTACGGGCTACCCTGTATCAAATCAAACCAAGGACATGAAGCCTTTAATAGGCCTATTTAGTTTCAATATATTAATGTTAATTTCAAAACTAATCTTGAATATAGGCCTACTATACTTTGGGCATTTTCACGTGACAATAAAACTTTAGACTGACTAACGTATAATTATTTTGAGTTTGATTTATATTGTATACTGCGTTAGTATATCCATCGTCTTTTGGAAAGACGTAACGCAACTTATTGTTCAGTGTTCCAGGACTGAGTGTACTTCCAATAAAAATGATAAAATGTGTAGACAGTAGTTTGTTTGTTTCCACAGGCACTAATGTTCTTGCTGTTGACAAGGACAAAAATTCGAAAATTCTTTCCAGTACAAGACAAGCCTAATTATCTGGACCACGATTTCCCCTCTAGAAGTGGAAACCTGCAAATGCCAAGTGGATACCTGCGACTAACATTGCATGACCCACCTTGCATGTCATCTGATGTGCATGGTAGGCATTAACTTCTGTTGGAGCGAAATGGACCAGTACACATTGTACAACGGGGCCTTTTAACAAAATGCTTAGATGTACTGCTCATTACGTGCTATGCACCAGGACAATCTGCCTACAATGCGATTGAACACGTCCGGGGGTTATGAACTCAAGCATTAACCTCTGTGTCACTTCCAGATATAATAGACAGAGAAGAGAAATCCCCCTGGGACCAACAAGGTTTGATGGAGGAAAAACTACATGAGAAGGAATGTATTGTGTATGATACTGCGAAGTCAAAGCTAAATTTTTATTTGGGTGGGTTAACATTTGTAGAAAATCCTGTTTCAAAGTCATTTTTTAAATCTAATCAAGTAGAAAGCCTTTATACAGATGCATACTATAGGAAATCTTATTCAGTAATGTTGTCCAACAGTCGAAAAAAGTTCCACATTGTTGACGAAGTTTATTTCATGCTGAAGCATATTGACAGAAGCAAAGGATTCACAGCGTTTTGTAAGTGTAGTGACAGTGACTGTAACCATTGTAGTGAGCACCTTGTAATCGCTGCCAAAGTACTTGGTAATATCTCAGTCAAAGGGGGGGACTCCCATCGCCAATGATGGATGGAATTGGAGAACCTTTTCACATGTTACATGAGGTATTGAAATTCGATTCTTGGGATACAAGTGACTGCGAATTGCCAGATGGAGGGTTAGGCAAGTGTCGTATCTGCCTTGCATATACATTGTTTAGTAATGCCGAGATTACAGCTCATCGCAGAAAATAACACCCGGGTACTGATATTATTTAAAGTACAGTAGTAGTTAGACCAAATAAAAAAAATCACACTTTTTAGCATCACCCCCCCCCATCAATAATTTTTGGCCCGGCTCCCCAAGTATCAAGATGCCGAATCAAAGGGGCTTATGGGAAATAAGAAGAAACATGGTTTGTTGTGATGACGACGTTTCCAGGCCAAATCGACAATATTTTTCATGTTAGAAAAACAATTAGGCCTATGCCGTAGGTATTGGAATAAACACACAAGGCCCACAAATAAAATACCCAACGATGGTAACTACAATAATTACCTAAGAGGAGTGGGATAAAATATCCGCAGTTAGTCCAAACACTGCAGTTTAGGTTTAAAACGCCAACATTCTCTGGCAAGGTGCCACGTAATTTCACAACTGAAACCAAAACCTGTATTTAGCAGAAGCGAGAAAGTTGTTGCGAGATCAAGATATTGAAGAAGATAAGAAACTGACCTATCTATGGATATTCTATATGAAGGAAAAGGGTATGAAGAAGATGTGTCAAGTTGTTATGGTAAAGTAAGTAGTGCAAACAATGGTTCCTGTCTATTTCAAGAACATTTATTTTCAAGATGGACGAATAAGTATTAGTTAGGTACAGTACTGGGCAATTCCGCCGAAAAGTCAACCAGATGGCCAGTTTTTAATACTCACCCTAAATAATTGTTATTGGTAGCACAGATTAGATAAATATCCATAGCCACATCAGGAAATGTGTATCAAAATTATGCTTGCCTTCAAAGGTAGGGCACATTTAACACAGTTTATGATGTTGAAGCCCACTAATGGAACATCAAATTATGGGCGTTGTGTGACAGAGACAATGGCTATATAGTAAGGTGGAACTTTTACCTTTAGGCCGGAGACGGCAGCATAAAGGACATTGTAAAACATCCATATTCATGAATGATAATAATAATAATAGATTTGATTATTGGACTAACCACTTTATTTATTGAGATGGGCTATTGGCCAACATCTCAAATTTGCTAGTGACAGAAAAAATCATTGTTGACCCACGGGCATATTTCACAGGAAATGGTTAATGTTGTATTGAATCCAATTATCAAAAAGACGACAACTAGTAACAAAAACTATAGACCAATAGCATTAGCAATCCATTCAATGTCCTGGGTTTTGCTTTCCTAAATTTAGATTGGACTTAACATGCGAGTATGTGGACCTATCGACATATTGTGAAAACAAACATCTGAATATTATTTGCTTAACAGAAACCTGGCTGAATTGTAGCGACGACCTCATTTGATGCATTTTTCAAATTCATTTGAAATTTTTCGGAGAGATCGTGGATCTACAACTCGCGGTGGTGGAATTCTTATAGGTATTAGCAGTTACCTAAATCCCAAACTTGTTGCTTCCGAGTTGGACATCGAGATGATATGGGTGTCTTTAACATCTAATAACAAATCCTATCTACTATGCCTTGTTTACAGGCCCCCAAATGAACCAGTTACTTTTTACAATTACTTTGAACAAGCCATTGTGCAACAAGAACATACATTTTCCAGGTATGAATCTGTTGTTATACTTGGTGATTTTAATATTAACTGGCTCAATGCTCCTGATAATTTTATTGATATAATGAACTTATACGGATTTCATCAACTAGTTAATAATAATACACGTCCATCTACTAACTCGAACGACGGCACCAGAATCGATCTAGTTTTCTCAAATGATCCTTTGAAGCTGAGAGA
>JAOTQE010063810.1:0-18121 GCA_025631205.1 Nesometra sesokonis
TGCAAAGAGATACGGAGCCAGCTCCATACACAACTAGGTCTGGAAGAGAAGTAAAGTGTCCCAGTCGGTATATTGTCGAATGCGATTTGTTACAAGGGGGAGATTGTGGTAATTAAAGATAGAGGGCGACATTTGGAAGAGGAATGCACGTGAATGGATGTAGAAATAAAGATTGAAAGTAGATTTTACAGTTAACCGATTTCCTTGTATTTTATTGTCAAGTTGTGAATATTACAGCAATTCAAGATAAAATAATGCTGACGCTACATTGTAAGTGATTTAAGACCATTTATAGCCTCCTCCAAGCAGGCTTTAATATTTAAGACCGCTAACTACTAAGACCACGGTATAGCAATGGTCTATAATTAAAGACCGTGCTTGACGTCACAATTATAGACTTAAGGTTAAGACAGTTTAAAGACTGCTTATAGCAATCTGCCCCTTGTGTGTTGATGATTCATCGAAGAAAACATGGCACTGAAGTAGACTTCAATAGATTACTGCAGTAACTACAGCAGACTTCAACAGATTTCTGCAGTAACTGCAGTAGACTTCAATAGATTACTGCAGTAACTACAGTAGACTTCAATAGATTACTGCTGTAACTGCAGTAGACTTCGATAGATTACTGCTGTAACTGCAGTAGAATTCAATAGATTACTGCAGTAGCTGCAGTAGAATAGTTCGGAAATGGTCCCTAAGGTTATCTCATCAATGGCAGTAAAGTACTCAAGCCAATAACACAGGCAAGAATGGCACTGAAGGTCTCAAAACTCAGGCTTTCTCACACAAAAGTCAGAGTATCAATGGCAGTAAAGTACTCAAGCCAATAACACAAGAAAGATTGGGGCTGGAAGGTCTCAAAACTCAGGCTTTCTCCCACACAAGTCACGAGTCCATACAACTGCACCATTTGCCTATAATAATACCATTAAAAAATATTGACCTAAAATGTTCATTTGCAATAGCAGTAAACAAAATAAAAAGAGCAATTTCAAGACTAGTGCGCTAGCATATAAATATACAAACATTCATGGTATCTACCAATGGTATACTGGCATCATTCAAATAACTACAACAAATTGAAAATATATTGTTTTATCAGTAAATAATATATAATTGCAATGCTTCCATTATTTAAATATACTTCCTCATTCACTCTAAAATATAAATTAGTTGATAATTTTTCCATATGTACTGTAAAAAGAAAATTCATGAATATTGGATTTAATTTAAATGGCATTTTTCACAACAATTATATGTCAAGTGTGAAATAATATATTTCAGATGGGTCTGTTGTTTGGGAAGTATAAAACAAAAACAATAATTTTAACCTAACAACCCAAAGTTGATATTCAACCTCTTCATATGATGACTGGATTTATAGGACAATAGGTGTGAGTCATTACCAACGAAAATGAATCCCTCAAAATCTAAATTATTTGCAAGCATCTACAAAATATGGGTGTAAATGTAAACATACACTAAACATGCATGCATCATGGACATGAAAATGTGTGCTTAAAATGTTAATGTGAATATGAATAGGCATGAACAAAAACAGTGAATTTATTGAAACTATAAATAATAAACCATAGATACAAACGTGGGTGCAAACAAATTTCCATATCCCTCTGTTCATGAAGTTTGAAACTCACAATGTTAAGAATAAAATGTATCTCATACACATTAATATATCTTATATTAATGGTCAACTTCCTATTGTTTTAATTCATAATTTTTACAAAACATAGATAAAATCTATTAGCCCAGATGTGTGAAGAGATAGTGAAAAACTAATTGCTTCTGGATGACCAAGTCTTAAAAGAAGTACAGTACAGAGATCGGAAATCCACAGGCTAATCACAGGTAAGAAAGTATAATGCACACTAAAAGTATTGAAATACATGTCAACGGGATTATTTAATATTTTGACATTAATATGTCATAAACATGTCATCATTCCCGATGATGACTTAATTAATGCAGGAGTGGCGCTGTAGCTTGGTGGTTAGCATGCTTGCCTTCCAATCCCGAGGTCCTGGGTCCAAATCTGGCTGAAAGCTAGGTTGGTTCCCAGAACTTAACAATGCCACTCCATAATGAGACTTGGTTTAGAAAGCATGGCGTAGATCTCATCCTGTAAGTGGCGAGTAAAACTTGCTGTTGGGTGTGACACAAAATTAAAAAAAAAAAAAAAAAAAAATATTGAATCAGAACAAGATGGTATGTATTTCAATATTTGAAATATGCAATATACTTTCATATAGTGCAAATATAACATTCCAAGTATTAAACCTATTTAAAATCAAAATATTTAATAAGCTAGCAAAAGCAAGATATTATGAAATGACAGAAAAGAAAGAAATATTTTAAAACAAGCATGTTAGCATAGACTATTTGGCCTAAATAACAAACCTTTACTGTAAAATTAAAAAAGACCAAAATTGACCAATCAGATGGCCTCAACAACAAACAAAAATCAATTCAACTTTTTCAGTTTTAGATTAATTAACTATAACTATAAACGAAATACTGTACTACTATAGACAACCTATATTAAAATCTATCATCTAAGGATAAATATTAGAAGAAATAAAAATTATTTAAACACACTGTTAGAAAAGGTATAAAAAATTAAAGAAAACTGATACCTAAAATTGACAAACCAACCAATAAAGTGAGAAAACGGACTAACAAATAAAACTTGTTAAAAAGTCAATATTTTTTTAATTAAATATTATAAAAAAATTAAATTATTCAATGTTAAGAAAGTAAAATGTAATAAGAAAATAAATAGGAGAAATACTAAATTCAAATTGTATGCCCGAGTGGTTAAGCAGGGAAACCGTGAACCATGCATAAATGTGAGGTCTCACCACAAAATGAGTCTCTTGGTAGGAAAATTCAAAATTGAGTTATTGGTACCTTCTAATAGACCACAATATAAGCTACAATCTACATTTTAAATGACATTCACTGGATAAGTAGATCCCAGATATGAGCATTTGAAATTTTCATGTATGGAATTACAGTTTTGAGAAAACTGCAAATAAAGCTATCTAAAAATAAACTAAAAGACTAAAAATCTCAAAAAATCTGCATGAAGGACACTTTCCTGCATGACAACTGACCTAAAAAGCACATTATAATGAAATATAAGTACCATAGTACTCATAATTGATTAAAACTAAATTTCAAAAAAAAAATTGACTTCAGATCTATTTTGGTGACTATCTCAATTTGATCCCACCTACGATGCGACTCATTTTGTGGTGAGACCTCACAAATAACAGCACGGGTTCGAGGCCCGTTCGCACCATAGTTCTGGTGGTGTAACAAGTCTTCTCGGATATGGACTATAAACCGTAGTGCCAGTGTACAAAAACGGCTCTTGTGCACTATAAAGAACCCAAAACATCTTTTGAGACTTTCAGTGTACTGGTCCATCCCTGCCGTGGACAGAAGGATGTGCGCTAATATAGTAGCTGCATAGGACATGACGTGACCCTTAGGGGAGTAGCAAGATATTAACTGTGCAACATCTAGTCCACTGCGCCTTTGATAATTCGATTTGAATTGAATTGGCGCAATATGTCTAAATATTATTATTATTAAAAAAAATCAAACATAAATAGCTCACTGCAATATAAGTAATATACTAAAACACTAGAGAAACGAAAATGTGACTAAAACTAAAATATATTCAATTATTAAAGAAAAAGAATTAAGAGAATAAAGTTTAATATTCAGAAAATAAATATTAAAACAAGTACTAAAGTCTAAACAAATAAAACAATAATAGCATACTGTTGTAAAAAAATTAAACAAAATTCCAAAAAAAAAAAACAATTAAAGAGAGATAGAGAAAGCAGGATGAACTTACCATCCTTATTATTATCATTATCATCATCAATATCATCGTCATAGCTGATATGACTTTCAACATCCCCATCAAAATGATATGTAGCTATATAATGAAGTATGCAATGTAGAAAACAAAAGAATGATGATGATATGAAATTAATGCAGCCCACAATGGTTTTCATGCTTTTAAAAGCTTTAAGAGAAGCTAAAACTGATTTGTTAAATCATACCTCTGTATCCTTTAGGTAAGAAGAGAAAGAAAAAATATACTTTAGATAGTGAGAAGTTTAAGAAATGAGTTAATAAAGAAATGAAAAAGAATCTTAGAATTTTGACAGTGCAACAATAAGAAGAGATAATACAACAAGAGAAAATAAAAAAGTCAACATATATACAATACGATGGGCTAAAATGATTATGCATTCTGAGGTACAATAAGATATAATCAGAATATATACTCTAGTCGGTTTCTGGTTCAATTTGATGTCAGATATTCAAACCGTTGAATGTTCAAAAGCAGAAAATTTTGATTTGAAAGTGAGCCTTTGTATTCAACACATTGCCACTGGTGGGCCAATCAGGTAGCATAACAAATAAGGCCTATGATATTGCACATATTAAATCTGAAATATCTAATTAGCATTGAATTTAAGTAGT
Organism: Nesometra sesokonis; assembly: GCA_025631205.1. NCBI lineage: Eukaryota > Metazoa > Echinodermata > Crinoidea > Comatulida > Antedonidae > Nesometra > Nesometra sesokonis. The sequence continues at coordinate 4,525 of JAOTQE010063810.1, forward strand.
AAAATTAAGAAGTCCAAACCCAGACAACTATCAAAATTATGCGTTTGACACTTTTTTTCACCATCATCACAAAAAATAAAATCTCATGTGACTAAAGCATTCAACTCAAGCAGACAAATTAATAACAAATTCAAACCAGACAAATATAAACATTATATGACACTTTTTTTTCTCATAATTATCACAAAAAATTATATCTGATGTGACTAAAGCCTTCAACTTAAGCAGTCAAATTAAGAACAAGTCCAAACCCAGACAGATATCAAAATTATGCATGTTGACATTTTTCTTTCACAATTTTTAGTAACAAAAAAACAAAAAGACCGGAAATTGGATACATCCTCTTACACATCCATTGTGAAACATACTACAATACTAAAAATAATGTCTTAAGAAGATTGTGAATTGCGAAAGGTCCACTAATCACCTTCAAGTAAGAAAGTATAATGCATAATCCAAGCAATGAGATACACACCATCGTAACAAGATTCAATATTTCGACATAAATTATGTCATCATCAGGAATTTTCCTGATGATGACATAATTTATGTCAAAATATTAAATCCTGTCACAATGGCATGTATCTCATTGCTTGGAGTATGCATTATATTATGAATTGAATTTTAAATGTTAATGACTGTCTAACTAGACTAGGCTACTTGATTTTGAAAACAATTTCATCTCCATTTCTTTAAAATGGGACTCAGACAATTAGGCTGTGGGACACAACACCTAAAGTGGAACAATCCTGCCAAATGTTTAAGTAAAAGTAAATCCTTCTCCGAGTCTAAAGGCTCATAGGACTGGAGCTTATTTTCAGTTTCAGTAGTGTGAAGCGGATGAGAGAATGATACTTCCCCTGGATGGGACGCCAGTCCATCGCAGGTTACTTTCCAGAAAATTGCCGGTACCCATCGTAGAGCTGGGTAGACTGAAGCAATGTGAGTAAAGTGCATTTCCAAGGCACACAAGCAATTGGCAGTGAGTGAGTCTTGAACTCCCGTCTTATTGACTCTGAACTGTATGTGGGGCAGTTGGAATCTTTGCTATGATATTGTGTTAAAAATAATTTCAGCAAAAGCAAATACTACTGTCCAAAATGCTGAATGATTTAAAAAAAAAATAATTAGCAATTATTAGTAAATTATTTAACAGTTTATAAATAAGATCTTTAAACAATAGCGAAAATATGAAGAATTACTTGAGAATTACTATGAATATAGAACAAAATAGCGCTTGGAGAGAACTTGCAATCACACAGCTAAAATAACCACATTTTGACAAAAGAATTGAGGAATAAAGTCTCCAAAGTTGAGAAAATATAATAGACTTCAATATAGAATAACAGAAGAGACACAACAATATAAGAAAGGTCAGCTATGAAGGGAATTGCAATTTGAAATCCACGCTTGGCTAAAATAACCTAGAAATCTTGATAATATTAAGTTTAAAATTAATACACATGCCATGACAAAACAAAACCAAAACCAAGTACTATATGAACACAAACGATGACACAAACAGCATACGACAAATGATTACCAGACAGAAAAACCAAACAGAACACTATGCACAAAGAAGTGAAAAATACAGGGAAACATAGAATGAGGTTCGGCTTTGTTGTTCCATGAATCTTGTGCAAGTGATCATGATGACATACCATTGCCGGGGGTCTCCTGACCTGTGGGTTCTGTACGCTCCTTCTCCGGGGATTCACCGGACCGATTATTAGGGCCATAGTGGTGCATCTCTAGGGCTAATGTACCTTCATCATAATATAATAAATTTGGTATTATATAATATAAAGTTGTAACTACCAATATTAATAATAATACTGTTTACAAAAACAATTTATGATATAATACAATATAAAGTGTTAGGGATGAATAAGCATGTTAATAGATGAAAATCTATATCAAAATAAAATACTTGCTTCTTATCCAAACTTTTTGTAGCATTTATAGTGGGAGCATAGATTTATTATTTACGGTTAGATAGTGAAATTAACAATGTAGAATTACAGTTCCAATGTAGGCGCCTTCTATTTGATGGTCATCAGCCTTCGTCACAAACATGTAAGTTAATTTTTTATGATTAATTTTTTTTTTCTGAATGAAAAATAAAACTTTCTTTTTAAATTTTAATCTGACCTACTTTCGGCTGATTGTCAGAAGTTCACAAAATAAGGTATAACAAAATTTTGCCTAATTTACAGGATAATAACTAGTTTATAAGCATGATATAGAATCCATCCTGTAATTAGTGGGTGCGACTGAAAAATGAAACAAAATCCAGGATATTACAAGTTGAGTGACAAAATCGTGTTTGTAAACCACAAACATAGATTTATTATTTACGGTTATATAGATAGATAGTGAACTTAACACTGTAGAATTGCAGTTCCATGTAGGCGCCTACTATTTGACGGTCGTCAGCCTTTGTCACAAACATAGTTAAATAATATTAACTGTTTTATATTTACTTTATTTTTAAAACTTTTTGTCATACAAATTATGTTACATATTATTTTGTCAATGTCTCTATATGTGGATTAAATTTGCTTCCATTTATTGATAAATTTGAAACTTATGAAAAATTGGGGGCACAATTTTGATGAAGCAATAGCGTTAGAATGTAACACGATTTGATTGGTTGGGTTCCGGAATAGTTCTGAGCATTTTGCATTTTGAATGCAAGTAAAAATACCCAAAATATTGAAAATAACATGGGCCAAGTACTAATGCAGCTGAGAATGGAAACAAGTATTTTTTTGTTATTTGGAATAATATAACAAGTAACAAAGTTCTAATTAAAATGGAACACATTAGAATGCTCAATGTGAAAGTTAATACATTATATATAAAACTATGAAAAATATATAACAAATTAAATATATAAACAATTACATAAATAGGTAGATGAACTGTGTCCTCAATGGTTGAAAAAATAATTTGTTATAAAATGATTGTCAGATATTATCTAAAATGTAAAATATCTGTTTTTTGTTTATGCAATGAAAATTAACATACATCCATTAATTACAAAAATCAAACATTAGTTTGGATACTGTGGTATGGTGGTTAACATGGGTTACAATCTGACTATTGAAAGTTCTTTCACTTTCCAAATCTAAACAACAACATTTCTAATCTTCATAGTGAGATTGAACTTAGAAGCATGCTGTAACACGGTACTCATCAACTAAATCAATGTTCTGCAAACAATGGTTATAATTTTTCCCGAAATTATTTTTTTTTGGGCTGTGAATTGGCTATGGCCGATGTTTTATATGGTTGCACTCACCTTACTAAACATTCGTCTTTACTATACTATTTGATGCTTCCACTACTTTGTAAGAACATACAGGGACAGAGGATAGAGACTTAAAAACAATGTGTGCTACTGACCTTTCTTCTATGCATTGGGTTTAGATGCACTTTTTATGTTTAGGGAAATATTACATTTATTAACTCGACATCGTGATTAACAAGGAAAACACTAACATTTTGATGAAAAATTTCTTAATTATTAATTTGCCAAAACTGTCCCTTGAGGATGGTCATGGATTGTTACTTGAAATTGTTAATTTGGCTAATAAGTCCCTTAAATTAAATAAAGATTAATCATGTACAGGTTTTGCTTCAGCAATAGTATTGTTGACAATTGGAATGCCCTTCCAAACGAAATTGTGACAGCAACCTCACTATATTTATTTGACAATAGACTTGACAAATTCTGAAAGAACCAGTCAGTGAAATTTAACTATAAGGAAAAACTACAGAATTCTAGAATTCATCACTTTGGATTTGTATATAGAAGAATTTATTCCTGCATCTTGTACATCACCTAAATAAGAAAGTGAAAAGTCTCCGTAACATCGCTCTGAATTTTGAGAAAACTCCCACAAAATGAAATAAAAATGTACAATGCAATAACTTCAACCAAAAATATTGACGTACCAACACTACAGATTGCGCTCTCTAACTTAGAAACAGCTGGATCACTTGTAATAGGTGATGATTTACTATCTTTCTTCTCTAGTTTTTCTTTCTCTTCCCGTGGATGCGCCAGGATGAACGACGAGTACTCTTCCTTTGTGATGTTCATGTAATAACACGTATCCGTGTCCTTTAGGATGTGTTTAGGACCAGGATTGAGCTGCAAATCTGCATTACAATCATGCCTCCTAATACCAATTAATGATACTCCATACCTAAAAACAAAAATTGAATAAAATGATTACAATCTTTGATAAACAAGAGCAACCCAACCACTCACTAAGTCCACACTTCCACTGCGATTTCTTGGTGCAAAAGCATCCTTCCATTATTTATTAATCTAGCACTAGTAGCCACATCAAATGGATTTAATGTTATAAAGTATTTTGTAGATTTTGCACTAAAAATGTTTGGAAGAGCAATTTAATAATTTAAAATAGAATGTTCATTCAAATAAAAATTAAGTGTAAAAAAAAACTAAGTATCTTAACACTACTTTGGTGGAAATCGAACCCATGTCCTCAGCTTTTGTAGAACAGTCCCTTTAAACGTATATCTTAACCGACTGAGCTACTCATGCGCTTGATGAAATCAGCTGTATTTAGCACTACTTGATGAAACTCGTTTTTGGTCTTGCAGGTGTAGGGGACACCCTGGGGTGTAACTTTAAAAAAAGGCTATGAATTTTTGTTGGAAATGATGCCTAATTTATGTCTACAAAATTTCATACACGTTCATTCAAAACTGGTGACGCTGGATGCTTTTAAAATTATGGTCGCAACAACACCACCAACAAGAAATGAGTAACGTTCTAAGGACCGCTTCGCGCGGACCTAAAAATGTAATATAAAATTAGCACTATTAAGCAGCTTTTGATTCTTGAGAATAGACGATCAGCACAGTAAAATGAATGGAAAATAAATCCGTGCATTTGCAAAATCTTTTCATTGTACATTTGCACAATCATTTTTCAGAACGATAATTTTCTGACTTACAGCATAAAAATCAGTGATGATAAGACAGAAGTAAATGCGGGACACCATAGCACAAAGTTTTTACTCACGATGCTTAATCATTCATCATAGACTGTTTGGTGACAAGATTTTTGATAGCAGTCTACTAGCAATTTGCACCTGGGTCATTTTTAGGCCATTATTGTTATATATAAAATAATCTTTTTGAAATATTCAAAACTCTCTTGAAAACACACCTTTTTAGCTCACTGACATAGTTGAATTATAGGCCTGTTTAATTGAATGGTCGACACTTTCCAGGTGTATTTAAAACAATTCTTAATAAATAATATTAGTATTTGAAATTGAAATATCGTAGTTGTGACTGTGAGTTGGCGACAACGGGATTTCCATTTCGTACGTTGCACATTTTTAGATTGAAATTTCATGCCCAAAAAGCCTCTGTCGACTTTAAAATGACACATTTTACCTTTTAAAAACTACAAATTATTAATTTGTAAAAGTTTAGTGTTTTAAAAAAACAAATACTTCGACCTATTTAAGAAAATTTGAGCTGAAAATAGATGCGTCTTACACAAAATTTTCCGTCTATATTGGTGCGTCTTATACAAAGGTGCGACTTATACACCGAAATATACGGTATCCACCATTTTAATCAGCAAACCATATTTAAGGACAGAGAACTAAATAATCCCTATCATGGTTTTAACCATCACTTTGCCAAAAAAAATACTTTCATCGATCTTATTAGATGAAAACCTTACTTTTTATGTGCATTGAAAGTTGCAAATGTAAAACTCTTTCCTTCATATTCTCCAAAGAATCTGCTTGTTTTCAGCTGAATGTGGTAAATCTCATTACCGGAGCACCTGCCATACACCTTCTGCCACTGGGAACTGGCACTTTCCCCCTCACTAAAAAGTACAATCAGAACATTATTTTAATACTCATTAACTACAATATATGTTTAATGTCAACACATAGATGTATTATTTTAATGGCTACAAACAAACTTCCACACAATACATAGCCCAAAGTTCAGTTCCATATAAGCACCTACTATTCCGGAATCCAGCCAATCAAATCATGTTACGTTCTAAACGCTGTTGCTACGTCGAAATTGCGCCCCCAATCTTTCATAGAAGTTTCAAATTTATCAATAAATGAAAGTACATTTAATCCAAATAGAAAAACATTGACAACATAAAATATATGTGACATATCTAAACAATTTGTTTGACAAAAAAATATTAAAAATACAATCATTGTAAAACAGTTTTAATAATATAACTTGCTTGTTTGTGATGAAGGATTTCTGTTTTCTAGTCAACCTTTTTTTTTAAATTGTGATTGACTAAAACCAAAACCGTACTGTCGGAAATAATGCATATACTCAATACCTTGCTATTCTATTGACAACAAAGGAAGCCTTTTACATGAAATTTTCATATAGAATATGAAAATTGGTGTTTATTTATTTTGTACATTCATCTAAATTTGGCTTCTGTATTTTTAATTTTAATCACTTGTAATGGTTGTGGTTCATAAAAAATACCTAATACTCTCATCTTTAAAAACCGTTAAAACTATGCATTTTGTTGATGTAGCTTAAATACCCCCCCCCCCCACCAAAAAAAAAATGTTTCCCATACGTCCCTCCAAACAAAATTTACCAAAATGCCAGCAAAAAAACATTTCTTTGGCCTAAAATTGAGTCTAACCAAGGATAATCTTTGTAGTATTAAAGATGAACAAAATGATCTATACCAATTTGCATCATGAAATGTTAATTTATAGTTTAAAAATTAACATTCATATGATGTTGGAAAATAATCTTTTAATTTAACCAGATCAGAAGTAAATATATATTAGCCTAATTCAATTTAATACAAATAATTCAACACGTTCTAACAAATCTAAACTAATTAGAATTCCACTCATAATTGTTACTGAAAAAATATTTATGTGATAGAACTTTCCAATCTGAGAAATGGTAGAGTACTAAAATTTGTGGAAGCTTAAAAGTGCCACACAAATATTGAAATAAGCAAATATTTCTCTATGAGAGCTTCAAAGTGCCACCCAGATGTTCAAATGATAAGATATTTCTTATCATGTGTACATATTTTAGAAGAGATGATTAGATAACGAGATACTGGATCTCATCATGTATACATCTTTTAGAATAGATAATTAAAGGATGTATACAAGATGAGATTCATAATCTGGTCATCTAATCATTTCTTCCAAAGGATGTATGCATGATTGGATCCGTTATCTTGTCATATAATAAACATTAATAAAAGATGCAGACATGATGACATCTATGATCTGATTATCAAATAATTTCTTCTAAAATATGTACACATAATGAGAAACATTATTTTACCGGAGCTGATGAGTTACGAGAACTTATTACTTACACTCCTCTAGATGTATGTATAAGCAATGTAACAAAAGTGGAAGTTGCTGGGCAAAGGCAATTGTTTGCTAGCAATGCATATTTAAATTCGTCTTCACACACAACATGATCTGAAAACAAGAATAAAATATGATATAATACTATCTAAATAAATGTGAAATATACCGTGTGAAAAATTACATAATTTGCATTGTCACATCTCACTGCATGACACAAGTTAGTTACCTAAAGCCAGGCACTCGCTGCGTCGTGCGATGGTCGTACGACTAAACCGTCGCTTCCTGTGTGTGTGGTTAGCAGACGCGATGACAGTTTTATACTCGTCGGTCGGTTTTTCAGTGATTTCCCTGTTGAATCACTAAAAAAAACTATCGGCTGACGAGTACAAGACTGTCATTGCATCTGGCAACCACACGCACAGGGAGTGACGGTTTAGTCGTTCGACCGTTGTACAACTGTTGCACGACGCAATGAGTGCTTAGCTTAAGAGGTAAACTTCCTGTGCTGTTCTCACTGGACTGGTTGTGGTAAAACGAATTAATAGATCAAATTGTTTTGAAGGGTATTTCACTGGGCTTGAAACCAGGTTGGACTCCAGATTTTCATAGTTGCAGAGACACCTTTGCGAAGTTCCCTGAAAATGACGGAGTCTCTGAAGAGTTGTAAGAAATAAAAACATGTTTTATGTTTGATTTAGACTTTTCCAGTATCCACAAAGTATTCATGATATCTCCAAGATGACTCCATCAGTTGCGGAGAGGAAACGAGACAATGAGTCATCGTTTCAGCGATGTCTCAGCAACCTTGTGGGAACCAGGGTAAAATACCAGCCAATTTGCCGTGACTGCATGGAAACATTGTGGAGTTGTCGCTGTGACTTTGTAAAATGTCTCAGAAGCTCACTGTGATTAAGGAAAGTCTCTGAGACATAGCAGTGACTACATGGAGATTGTGGAGCAACATCCTCGCGACTGTCGGCAAAGTGCTTGTCAACTTATTTCTGAGATGCTGCAGAGTCATCTCCTTGGTAGAGCGCCAGCTTTTTTATGTTGCAGATGTCTCCACGACTGCAAGTTGGAGATGTTGTGAAGACATCTCCATTGGTGAGATATGGCATCTACCAAAAAATGTTCAATGTTATTGCATTGTTGAGAATTTGAATTTGCTCTGTACTGAATACAAATAAAAGTGTGCTAAAAAATTGTAGAATAAGTTGTTTATTGGTGGATTAAGTCTCCAGATCACTAAAATGTTATTCATATAACTAGAGACTGTAGATTTCTTGAAAAATGAACATAATTGAAATTGCTAATAAAGAGGTTGAATAAGTTAGCAACTACAAGTATCTCGGCGTTACTTTTAATACTCTCACATGGTGTGAACATTTTGATAATGTAATGAACAAAATTAATTCATTTCTATATTGCCTTAGGAAAATGTATTCGTTTAATGTAAACAATAGAATAATTACAGTTTTTTACACTTTGGTTTTCTGTGGAGCATGGAACTATTGCATCTCACGGTAGGTTGGAAATGTTAACATAGCCAATACAAATAGAATTGAAAGGGCTGTTAGGAAGGTTGAGAAGATGATATGTGGGTGCCAGCCCTTTGAAAAAAATAACTTGGTTAACATGGTAGATAATGACAAGGTAGATACAGGTACCCTATAAAAAACTACCATACACCAGACTTGCTACCTATCTACCACATTATTATCATCCCATTATTACCAAATAACACAAGGTCAGCTCCCCTCTCAAAGGAGGCTACCAAGGAGATATGGTCAGCAATGCCCTACAAGTACATAGGAAAATACAGTCATTAATTGACCTTCAGACTAATTAAAACTGACACCATGACAAACAATCAATTACTTATTAAACTTACAGTATCAATATCATCAACAAATATACTAACTACCTAATTACTAGGTAGTTCTCTGTGATACTGGGTAGATCATCCTAGTAATTTTTTTCAAAGGGAGAGGTCGGTTAGTCAAGTTTGTCATGACAACAACCAAGACTGTTCCATTCTATCTTAGAGGATCATAACCATTAACTTCACGATAAACTGAAATGTCATCATATTGTCCGCAGCAGCTGTTTCTGGACACCAATCTCTCGCACTAACCGCCATCTTTTCTCAATCTTACCGACAGACTTTAAGTGTACTTTTAAATATTTTACACATGTTTAACTGTTTCATATTTTATTATCATACCAATTTTGTAAAACGAGCACCGGCTGTACTAACCTGCAAACTGGACATGGAACTTATTTTCGGGCTTCATGATCTGGACATAAAGTGGAATATTTGGTGCAAAGTCCTTTACAGCCCAAGTTCTTAAAATTGTTTGCTGGTCCTAAAAGATATGACAAAAAATCCACCATGTATTAAGCAAAAATGCAAAAACACAATTTAACCACACAGTCATAAGTAACTTTAATATTTTATTTTTCTCAAGAGAGACAATATATTTGGTTCATTTTATTTAATTGTGCAGATGAATTTGAATTCATTAAAAGAAATCTGGAAAAAAAAATCTGATTCATAATTAGTAACTTAATTCTTCATTCTATTAATAATAATTTTGTAATAAAAACAATATTTTGCCCACATTGTATGCTAATTTGAGTGAATCTGTAAGCATAATAATCATAAATAAATTTAAGCCAAAATGAAATTGTTAAACATGTTCATTCTAAATTGTAATATAAAAATCAAATTAGAGTGCAGTATTGTACATTAATAATTCATACTGTATTAAAATACTGCAGACCTATGCAATGCTACTTTAAAATACACACACATTATTAATAAACTAAACAAATGGTGTGGTTTACTAAATTGATGCAAAAACATCAATGATTTGAAAATGTGTATGCATATTTATTTGTCCCAAATGTTTTCATTTAGACATCATAATGTCTATAATCAAAATTATAACAGTAAAAAAACCATAATATGTATTATATGATAAAACAATAATGATAATCACTGAAATTACAAATGCTTATAGTGCTCATAAAAAAAAAATCATATTTATACAATCTACTCAATTTATTACAAAACCATATAAAACAGAGGGTGCAAAAATCAGTAACATAGTGCTATGTGAAATTATAATGCACACTTCAAGCAATGAGATACATGCCATCATGACAGGATTCAATATTTTGACATAAATTATGCCATCATCAAAATTATTGAAAATCATCTCACTGCTTGGAGTATGCATTATACTTTCTTGCTTGGAGTTGATTAGTGGGTCTTTCCGATAGTGCTCTTCCATCTATTTCAGCCAATATTTAATGAAAAATACCAACTTTGTTCACAAAATATAATACACAATACAATTTATAAAACCAAGCAATGCAAAGGTAGACAAAAAAAAAATCACTGAAATGACAAAGGTAAATACAAAACCAATGACATTGAATTAACTGAGCATGCACACTAAAATGATTATGGAAACTAAAAATTGATTTTTATTGTTATAAATGTATTCTCCAAATGACTTTTCTATATCATTATAAAATCTTGATATTAACATCACTACCATCATCAGTACGTTACTTCCAATGCCTTCATCATTATCATAATCATCCTCATTATCAACATGAGCAACATTAATTAAGATATTTGTGGCATAGCCAAGCCAAAGAAGGCATAAGTCTGAAAATTGAAAATTTAGCTATTTATAGATTATAAAACTAGAAATTAGAGCATTTAAAATATGGGTTTTGAGGAAACTGCTCTTGAAAAGTGCTAATCAGTATACACTGATTAAATAGGGTCATTTTTGATCTTATATCTGAAAATTGTTAATGTAATATGAAAGTTAAATGTTTAAACTATATAGAATATGAGTACTGAAACTCCGAAAAATGACAACTTAGAGGCCATAGTTGATTCTACGTTTCGTTCTTTATTAGAACATTAGAATCAACTATGGCCTCTAAGTTGTCATTTTTCGGAGTTTCAGCACTCATATTCTATTTAAGATTAATCAGTGGATCTTATGGTTTAAACTATATGTTTTTGAAATAAAAATCAAAAAAATTAACCACTTTTTAAATTTCTGCCTATTGTAGAAAAATACCTTCGCGACTTATTGATCTTTGGCTTGGCTCTGCTACATTCATCTTCTTCATGGTGATGACGATCATCTTCCTTTACATTGTTCCCACCATCATCTCTGTCATCATCCCTGTCACCATTTCATTCCCATTACCGCCTCTGCCATCATAACCATCACATCATGTTTTTACTTTTTATCTTATTGTTATTCTAATAACTTTATATGATAAATAAATTTGAACAGAACATCACCACCACCACAATCATCATTCATCATCAATACAGAACATTAACATCCTCATCGTCACTATCATCGTCACCACAGAGGTAGAAATCACCACTGTTTGGTGATAATCTCATGAATATATTAGAAAAGCTAGAAACTAGGCCTACCACAGAACAATATTCCCAATACATTTACATCCAAATAACAACTAGTTCACATAATAGATTATTTGAGCACATAATAGAACATGTTGAACAGTGTCAACAATTAAATTAAATAAAATTAACTTTCTTATCCATAGTATTTAAAAACATTTTTCTAACTATCATAATGACAGAATTTTGATTTGATCCGATTTATGTGGAAACACCAAGGATAACCCAGGAGTATACGAAATGAACTGATTTCCAGTATAAGTAGTATGGTAGTAGGCCTGGACATACTTCCTGGTTTCACGAGAAGACACCCACTCCTAGAAGTACAGAGTCTATCTAATGGTGACAACAGTGGCCAGATTAAAGTTTGATTTGAGTGGAAACAGTCTGAAATATACTAAAGATGGTACAATATTTTTTGTATTGTTCATTTTTCTAATATGTTTGATGACTTTTAATAAAATTTTTGTAAACAGTTTTATTAGCCAACAAGTTATTTTACTGCATGGTGTATTAATGAAGAAGAGAAATAATAAATTTAATATTTTTTAAGAATTTGTATGTATTTTTGAAAATTTAATCAAAGTTTATTATACTGATTTCATTATTTAATTTTACGTCTATGAAGATTTTCAGTCATCCAGGAATGTATACAGGTATAATAAATAATAATTCTAGTCTTCTGGACATACTTTTTCAAGTGATCAGTCGGCCTGATGATGTGTTCTGGATTGGACATGATGTTATAGCCATCATTAAAAAAGTAAGTCCAGAAGACTAGAATTATTATTTATTATACCTGTATTTAATTTTAGTTTCAATATATTGATAATACTTGTATTTAAAATATTATTATTATATTATTATTATAAAATAATTATAACTAAAATATACATAGAAAGAAGAACCTCACTAGCAAAGGCACATATTGACCACTAATGTTACTTATGTACTTGACACAGCAAACCCAAAGATGGGCAAAATTGGAAAATGAGATTAAAATAGATATGGAAAGGTTTAATTCAGAATATACAATAATCAAAACTTATTGTAAAGATTTTTTTTAAAACTTTGTTGACAGTCATTGTAAGAGGTCAACATGCTAGCATATCTCATTTCATGACTCAGTTTCGAACTTGATGTTAATTAACCATCAGACGTTCATTATGAGACTTACCAAGTCAATATTCATTATAAATTATGGAAGCCATTTTGGCTAAAGTAGGGCCTAGGGATTGGACGAAACTGTCAAACTCGATTTGGATCTACAAACTGGACACATTTAATGTACTTTTAGATGAATTAAGAAACTGTAAATCTAACTACGAGACAAGAAAAGGAGATTAATGCTAGCTAAAAGGTGTCCAAGGAGTTTAATTTTTGTAATTTAAGCCAAAGGAGAGAACATCACTGATGAATGGAAAGAGGAATAGGAAATTTAATTGTAATGAACATTTTTTAATGCAGTACTGCTTCAGCTGAAAGTCTAGTTTAGTAAACATCTATTTTTAAAGATTAACTTAAATAGTAGAGGCTATTTATGGTTTGACCGTCAAAAAATTCTAATAAAAGATATTTTTGCATTTTCTTGTAGACATATATGTGGATATTTACCAAAATTTTTTTCCAGCCTTCTAGATGCTGTGTTTGCCAAATATCTGGGGTCAAAGGTCAATGACCTTGGAAGGCATAATGAATCATTCCAAGAGAACCAATGGTCGTAGAGATTTGATTTTTG
>JAOTQE010063821.1:0-30697 GCA_025631205.1 Nesometra sesokonis
CTCTATAGATGCTATCTGGTGCACTTTTAGCGCTCCAAAATTGTGCAGGCGTGGGTCCAGGGCCCGCCTAGGGCCTGGGAAAATTTGTCTCTATAGATGTTATCTGGTCTATCAGCATTCCTATATTCTGTGTAATACTAAAGGGTAAGGAGGGCAAAACATATGTGAGAATCAAAATTATATCATAATTATTTTTTAATAAACAAACTTTTTACTGGTAAATTGTAATTTATACCAGTAAATTTCAGGCCTCAAATTTGGTCTTTGTAGGGGCAAGCCAAGTGGCCTTTATGATGGTCAAATTTTTAAGGTACTGAGGCCAACTGGGAGAGAACTAGAGGCAAATGGCCTTGGTGCCTTGGTTAAATTCAAGTTCTGAAATTTGATAGCTCGACGATACTTGGAGAAAAGTGGCATATATTGGAAGCAGGTTGTTTATTTGAATAAATACTGTCTTTTTTTTAGCCTGTGGAAGCTGGTGATGATGCATTTTGGGATCAGTTTTGGGTAGACTCAGTGGCAAGTGTTAGCGATGTGTTTGCTCTGATACCAGCAGCTGAGATCAGAGCGCTTAGGGAGGAATCGCCAACTAACCTGGCAACCTTATGTTATAAGGTAAGTTATATAAAGTTAACTTCCAACAGCAAGAGTGGCTTCTTAAAGATCATTCCTGTCCGTTTCCGAAGAAGTGGATAATTTTTATGTGCACATGCAGTACGTGGCTCTATTCTTTAACATTGATGTTCTATTTTCAGATCATTGGTAGTTCCAATAAAAAATGAAAACAATCCTTTGAAAAAAATAACTCTGTTAATATGGTAGATATTGGTAATGACAAGATAGAGAGGTAGTTAACAGGGATAAAAACTACAGTACCATGCACCAGCCTTGCTATCTATCTACCACATTATTATCATCCCATTATAACCAAAAAAAACAAAGGTCAGCTTCCCTTTCAAGGGAGGTTGCCAAAGATACAGTATGTTCAGCAATGCCCTACAAGTACATAAGAAAATACAGCCATTAATAGACCTACAAACTAATTAGAACGCATAAAACACAATTACTTATTGATCTTAAGGTATCAAAAATATCAACAATACACTACCTAAGTTACTAGGTATAGTTCTCTGGGGTTCTATATAGGTAGATCTTCCTAGTAAATTAATATAGTAGACCTACCTAGTTGGAGGGTACTATTGTTTTTTCAAAGGGAAATGGGAATGAGTTTTTGTTGATATGAAAGCCAGTTAAAAAATACTTTGTTATGTTCTCTAAGGCACAATTTTGAAAAATTATGAGCTACTGACCAAATTAGGGCAGCCCAAAACATACTTTTATAAGGTAACCCAGTCACCTGCATGGACTAAATCTATCACATACAATTTTTCTATTCATTTTCAAAGTGACACCCATGCTATTCGAATCCTTTTAAATATTTCATACTGCTGTTCCTATAAAACACTAATTCAAGTTAGACATGGTTGTTTTCATTTAATTTTCTATTACATGTGTAGGTGGTTACTGTATGAGTTGCTGTGTGGGTGTATTTAAGTCTTTTTTCTTAAATTTTACATAAAGTATGCTTAATTTAGTGGAACATATTTTATTTGAGGATTTGTAATTTGACCTATAAAATGTTAATTGAGGTTGTATCAATTGAAGTAGAATATTTCAATTAATTGTAATATTATGTGGGGTCAAATTTGATCAAAACACCTCAGTTCACATCAAACCATAGTTGGATCAAACATCTTGATCTCGTAGTAGTACTTGTATCATTAGATTCTATTTTCATGTCTTAATCGTATTAGTCCAATTACGTTGAACACTCCTGTTTAGAGTAACATTATACCAAAAAAATACATTTATTTGCATACCCACCTTTCAAATCTTATACTTTTAGGATCCAAAAGTTTTACTTTTTATTTTTTTAGGTTGAAGTTAAAGGTCAGGTTCACCCAAAAAAATATTATTCATTATGTGTTTTAGTTTTACATAAAAGTATATTCAGTCCTATTTTGAAATTTTTAGGATTATTTTTTCCCTTGAGTCTCATGCATTAAAAAATATATATAAAATAAACGCTAGATTTCATCCCTATTTCTTTACACACAAAATATGTGTGATTTTTTATTATCAAATAAAAATGGCTACGTTACACTATATAAAAACATCAGAAATGAACAATTTTGGTTAAAATACACAAGAATAGTATTTTTCTATATATTTTTAGAACGACCGTTGATTTTTCAAAATTTATTTAAAATACCCCTCTTTCAGACAATTTGTATGTAAAAGAATAGGGATTCTATCTTGTAATTGAAACTATCCCCCCACTTAACAATTTTCGTCTATTTCACCAATAATTTTGATAGGTAAAATGAATCTTAAAAATTTAGAAACAAGGCTGAATATACTTTTTATGATAAACTAAAACATATAAGGAAGATAATTTTTTTGGTGTGAACCTGCCCATTAAAGCTCAAGTAATATTGAAATACCACAGAACAGTTGTAATACAAATATAAAACTACTAAGAAATTAATAATTTGCTTGAAAGAATATGAATAAACTTTTGATTGTTCCTTATTTAAGGGAAATTGAAGGGGGGATTAGCAATAATTTTACTAGGCAGCAAATAAATAGGTTAATTTAACATGCAAGGGGGTAATCAGTATGGAGAACAAAACCAACCACTCAAACAGAAACCAATGTAAACATATAATATATTGTACGATAGTCTACAGTGGTAAAATTTCATTCAAATTCACAGGAATTAGTTTAGATTCTCTCAAAAATAATTGGCGAGAATCCTTGAATTCCATGTCTTTGTTCGGTTGTTCAATTGTATTCTTCTGCCATTACATTTTCACAAAAATGTATTGTTTAATTTATATATGTATGTGTTCTTATATTATTTATAATGCTTAATTGTATCAGTACTTCTCAAAAATTCCACATTACTGATTTGGAGAACTAATGCGTTGAATGAGTTTCATCCATGATCAACAGTGATAAGATACATAAAGAAACAAAATGGCAGCGCCCATCAGAAAAATGCACTTTTGTGCATGTACTGCACAAATTCCGCTATGAAAATGACTGTAGAAATGTGGATGTTACGTTTTTGAGCCAAACTTTGTGAGAATCCAAGATGATTCTCTTCATATGAGTTTTAGGAGAATCCTTGTGTTAATAGATTCTAGGATTCTCACCAAAATTGTAACCCTGGTCTAAATCTATTAACCAACAGCGAGCTAATGTTTGACTTGCATCTGTGTGCAAAAACAGCACATACAACGGTGTAAATAACCTGGATGACATCCTTTCGAATTTGATCTACAGCTTACCTTTGCAATGGGGGAATTATCAACAAAATCTTCTAGACCTAGCCTAAAAGAGTTTTATATCTATTAGCTTTTTTTTACTCAAGAATAAAGCTTTAGAAGTATGCAAGTAACTGAACATGTTTATTATTTTAGAATAATGAACAGGTAAATTTCCAACGGAATTTATGTTTGTGTGTGCATTTTATTTCGATACTAGCGACCTGATGGTATCATCAGTGAAAAGCCGCTGCTGTTTTCTAATTAGTTGGGTTTGTTTAACCATGGACAATAGTCTACTTGTATCTAAGGCTGAAACATGGCATGGGTCACTTTTACAACCTTTCCGATATAAGCTGGGGTATCTGAGCATGGCCGGCAGAGACGGGCTGAGCGAGGCTCGAACTCCTAACCTCATGATCTGAAACCTGAACAATGCACGCTTTGCCATCTGCCTTTAGAAGGAATGCCCCTTCAATATGTTTTCCAAAATGCCCCTTTAATATCTCCAGAATGCCATAGAAATAATTTCATCTATATTATTACAGTATTTCTTTATCTTTTTCACAGGCTGTAGAGAAGCTAGTGGCAGCTGCAGAGTCTGGTTGTTCATCTCCCAATGACCAGCATATTGTCCTTAACTGTGTTAGGCTTCTTACAAGAATCCTGCCATACATCTTTGAGGACCCAGACTGGAGAGGGTTTTTTTGGTCTACTTTGCCAGGCCAATCGGTGAGTACAATTTACCTGTATTTTATTTATATTCCTTTACTCCTGAACATTGTGTTACAATCAAACTTGCCTTTTTTGAATAATTTTTAAGTTAAATCAATTTTTTTATTCCAAATAGATGTATTTTTCTTGAACAATTTTATATGTTAATTTGTGTTCAATGATACTTAAATTCAACTAGGCAGGTTTTACTGTAATTAGAGATTAACTTGATATTTTGAAGTAAATTGGCCCATAGACTTTGAAGTATTAGAGTAGTAGAGAAAGAAAATCAGATAGAAAAGAAAATCAGATAGAAAAGAAAATCAGATAGAAAAGAAAATCAGATAGAAAAGAAAATCAGATAGAAAAGAAAATCAGATAGACAGATGGAGTACATTAAAAAAGCCTCTCTCCCAAGGAGGCAAGAGTAATTATTTGCACTGATGAAGTATGGTAACATAACATTGGAGTGACGCTGTAGCTTGGTGGTTAGCATGCTTGCCTTCAAATCCCGAGGTCCTGGGATCGAACCTGGGTAAACGCTAGGTTGGTTTCTACGACTTACCAACGCAACTCCCCAAGCCTCATAATGAGACTTGTTTTAGAAAGCATGGCGTAGTTCTCATCCTGTAAGTGGCGAGTAAATCTTGATGATGGATGCGACACGAAATAAAAAAAAAAAAAAATAAACAAAAACATAAAATTATTTTTTTCAGAGTGATGAGGAAACCCAGCCATTGGCTCAATCGTTGTTAAATTCAGTCTCAGATCTTCTATTTTGTCCTGATTTCACGGTCTCTTCTCACAAGAAACCAGGACCGGTAAGTACAGTAATATATCATTTTAATTTAATTATGAAATGTGATAATCTTCTTTAACATTTAGCCGCTGATAAATTATGTCTCTATATTATATAGGGTGGGAGAAGTTGGCACAGCTTTTTCAAATAAGAACCACAATTGAGCGGTTACAAGTTCAAGACTCACGCTTGCCAGTTCCTTGTGTGCTTGAGCAATGTACTTGACCTACTTCACGGTTTCAACTGCGCATGGATGAGATCAACGTCAACTAATAGAAGTGGCGCCGCGCCCATAATTTTTACCCTTGCAGCGGCGCGGTGCAGTGAATTCTTAACTCAATTCACTGAAACCCTCGCCGCCGCAAGAATAGGAATTATGACTGCGGCGGCACTTTTATGGCTTGACCTTGGTAACGTACATGCGCAGTTAAAACCGTTAATGTCTTATGGCTTTAGTCTACCCAGCTGTACAATGGGTACCAACAAATCGATGGGATGTAAACTGGATGGACTAGTATCTCATCTAGGGAAGTATAACGCTATAAACTTATCCGCTTCACACTACTGAAACTGGTAATGAGCTCCAGTGGAGTTGTTGCGACCATATCTTTAAACGCGTCCAGCATCACCAGTTTTCAATGGACTTGCATCAAATTTGTACACATAAATTAGACATCATTTCCAACAAAGGTTCATCGCCCATTTTTAAGTTACAGCCCAAGGTGTCCCCTACACCCACAAAACAAAAACGTGTTTTATTAAGCAGTGTTAAATACGGCTAACTTTAACAAGCGCATGGGTAACTCGGTTGATTAAAACCTCGTTTAACATGACCGTTCTACAAAAGCAAAAGCAATCAGTTCGATTCCCGCTGCGGGCAACACAACAAATAATGTTTTTTCTTTCTTCTTTTTTTTAAACATCTTTAGAATTTTAATGTGACGTATCCCATTCATTTTTTCCTACAAGATCTAAATAAAAAACAAAATGTTACACAAATGCAACCTTGCCTACTTGTGCTAAAATAATTATTACTGGAAGAATGCTTTTACCCGAAATCGCAGTGGAAGCGCGGATCTGGTGAACGATCGCTATTTTTTTCACCATATTCTATTCTTTTACAGGATAATCATGAGGACCTGCAGTCTATTGATAGCTGTGAGTATATCTGGGAGGCGGGTGTAGGTTTTGCTAACACACCCCCTCGCTTTGCTCAGTATGATCTCATTCGATGTGAACTTCTTAAACTCCTCCTGACGTGCTTCTCAGAAACTATGTATCTACCACCTATCAGTAAGTTCTGACAATTTTTTTAAATTTATTTTTAAAGTTTTGAAAGCAAACAAATAAATTGAAGTAAAAGCACAACTGTTTTTAATTGTAGCCTCACATTATATTATTTATTAAAATGTCTTTATTTATTTATTAAACAAACATGTTTTGTTAGAACAACCACCAACATCTTTGTAACAAATCATAGATCTGCTTCCCAAACCTCCTGTCTGGTCCATCATTTAATACTGACTTCTGGACGGAGTACCTTTACATCTGCCATTGCATGTCTCTGAAACAATTTACCTCTCTATGTAAGATCATTGACTTTTATCACTACACTTAAATCTCATCATTTTAACATCTAGATCCAACTTTTACTTTGCCTTTGATCATTGCACTTTGAAATTGTCACACTATCAAATTCAAAATAATATTTCATTAAATTGTAAAACAATAAAACTGCATAAAGTATAAACACATTAAAACAAAAGTGGAGCCCAAAAGAACCTCAAAGAGGTTTTTAATATGGGTCTCCAGTTTATCCATTTAAATCGTTTAAAACAAGAAAAAAATATAAATATGATAAAACAATGTACAATATACTCATATATATTTGCCTATTTACATATACATACACAAGTCCACAAATGCAATACATACATGCAAAAATAAACCTTTACAAGAATAACGAAACAATTATGAAGAACAAGTTTCTGGGCAGAGACAGAATTAAAAAAAAGAATTGGAGAAGCGAACAATGGAAAGTTAGGAGTGTATTAACATTTTTTTAAGTTGTGTCTTAAATACCGAAATAACTTTAGAGGACTTAATTGATTCAGGTAGTGAATTCCATAGATTTGGGCCAGTTGTGCTGACACCAAAACTAGTTGACTTTAATTTATGGTTTAAGGGCCTAAGCTTGTCTTTGTATTGCATTTGGTATTGATGGAAATTACCATTATTGATTTTGATGTTGCTGTTGTTGGTTATAAACCAGTAGACAATGATGCAATACATGTATATATATAGAAAGCTACAATCTAAGTTTTATATTTATTAATAATTCACCATTTTGTTGATTTTCATAGGTGACGCTCACAACCAGCCCAACTTATGGATATCGTACTTCTGTTCAGCTGAAAACCGTCATGCTCTTCCTCTCTTCACCTCCCTTCTCAACGTTGTGTGCGCCTATGACCCGATCGGTTACGGTGTACCATACAACCACCTTATGTTTGCAGACTACCGAGAACCGTTGGTAGAGGTAGCATCTCAAGTATTATGTGTCACGTTGGATCACGAAGGTCCACCGGCTTCACCGGTATCGGTAGATGGCACCGGTACCGGTGCTACATTAGAAGGGTCACATGAGGTGAGTTAGGACTAACTGTAATTAGCTAGTAGGGTGAAGTTTAAATTTTTTATTTCTTCAGATAATTTTGCACTCAGGGTGTCCTCTTGGCACAGCCCTGGTCACCTTGAATTTTTATTTATTTTCTGCAAATTTAATAATAATCTGTCTTTTAACAGTATTTCTGTTTTTTTTTTTATTATAGAGTGGTCCAGACAATCTTTTTGTCAATTATTTATCCAGGATACACAGAGAAGAAGATTTCTCTTTCATTTTACATGGTTTAACAAGACTTCTCAACAACCCCCTTATACAGGTAAATGTTTTGTAATGTTTTTAGCACATGAATTGTTTTTTGTAAACATATTTTCTATTCTATTTAACAAATTAAAAGTCAATAGACTGGATTAGTTTATTTATTTGTATTTCTTTGTTGGTTATTAGTTTTTATTGTTTTTTAAAATTTGGCTCAAGAATTTATAATCTGGCTAAAAAAGTCGGCAACATTTAGTTGGTTTGGCTAAGAAAAAAACCCTAGTGTGAGCATAGAGGGCGATAAACGTTTGTTGGAAATCTATTTATGTTTACAATAATTTCATTTGAAACTGGCGACGCTGGATGCTTTAGGTTTGTTGTTGCAACAACAACAACAACAAAAAGTTAAAATTCCATTGTGATGTTATAATCAATTTGAAGTTTGATTTAAAATTTTGTTTTTGTGACAGACTTACTTGCCGGGTTCCACAAAGAAAGTAGCATTCCATCAGGAGTTGCTGGTCCTCTTCTGGAAGATGTGTGACCACAACAAGAAGTTCCTATTCTACGTGCTTAAGAGCAGTGATGTGCTAGATGTACTCGTTCCAATCCTTTACCATTTAAATGATGCCAGGGCTGACCAGTGTAAGTAAATTAGGGAATTTTGGTAATCATGATTACATCACCTATTGTGTTGATCATATGAGGCATGTCATGGCGAAACCACCAAGTTATCGCAAAATTGAAAAATGGAGTGATGGATGGGGTGAATGATTTGCTAAAAAAAACGAAGGTGCAGGATAACATTTTTTTTTACAACTTTAATATGAAATTTACCAAATACTTAGTAAAGTTAAGAATACTAGCAAAAAAAAAATCACAAGTCATTCCTGTGTCAGACTGAGACCCACATCTTCAGATGACTAGTCTAGTTTTTACATCAGGAAGAAGATTTTAATTTAAATGCCTGTTGCTATTTCGTTTTTAAGTCGAACAATATTTGGCTTTAACAAAATCAAATTTGGAAGTCGACTATTCTTAAAAGAAATTTTAGATTCGATGTAGGCAAGTCTAACAATAATTTAATATATAAATTTAAAATAATTGAAATTCAAATTCGTTTTTAAGTCAAATAACATTTGGCTTTAACAAAATCAAATTTAGAAGTCGACTATTCTTAAAAGAAATTTTAGATTCGATGTAGGCAAGTCTGACAATAATTTAATATATAAATTTAAAATAATTGAAATTCTATAATTTTTATTTCCTTTCAATTGTTGTAATATAATTTTATGTAATTTTCTTTTGTAGCAAGAGTTGGTTTAATGCACATTGGTGTCTTCATATTACTTCTGCTAAGTGGTGAGCGTAATTTTGGTGTCCGACTCAACAAACCGTACAGTGTACGAGTTCCTATGGACATTCCTGTATTCACTGGCACGCATGCAGATTTTCTTATCATTGTAAGTGCTGTTTATAATTAATAGAGTTGTTTAGATGACAAAGACAAGTTTTAGGTCTCACCACAAAATGAGATGCATTGTAGGTAGATGAAATTGAGATAATCACTAAAATACATCTGCAGTCAAATTTTGGGAAAAAAAAAAAATTTTTAAACACTTATGAGCAATATGGTACCTGTATGTCATTATAAGATACTTTTTAGGTTAGTTTTCATTCAGGATTTTCCAAGATTTTCATGCAGATTTTCCAAGATTAGTCTTTTAATTGTTTATTATTTGATTGCTTTATGGGTGATTTTCTCAAAACCGTGATTCCATGGTTTCAAATGGTTACATTTTTTTTTTCAGGTATTCCACAAAATTATTACTTCAGGTCACCCACGGTTACAGCCACTGTTTGACTGCCTGCTTACAATTATTGTTAATGGTAAGTATTATATTTTTAGAGGTTATCATTGTCATCATCATCATCATCAGTGTCATCATCTTCATAGTGTCATCATTACTACCACTGTCATCGTCGTCGTCATCATCATCATCATCATTATCATCATCATCATCATCATCATCATTGTCATTGTCTTTTATCAACATTGTTGTCATCATAATCATCACATAATCGTTATAAACATCATCATTATCATCATCTTTATCACTGTCATTACCACCATTGCAGTCATTGTCATTGTCATCTTTGTCATCATAAACATTGTAATCATCATCATAACATTATCATCATTATCACATCACCATAATCACCACAACGTTATCATTGCTCTTGTCACTGTCTTAAATTTTTGTTTGCATTATAATCTGAGTATCGGTCTTATTACCTTTGATTTTTATATTTATTTAGTGACATCATACCTCAAGAGTTTGTCAATGGTATTGGCCAATAAATTACTTCATCTGCCAGAAGCATTCTCAACTACGTGGTTCCTTTCCTCCAACCCTGCTAACCATCTCTTTGTTTTTTTCTTCTTAGTGTCACCATACCTCAAGAGTCTGTCAATGGTATCAGCCAACAAATTACTTCATCTTTTGGAAGCGTTCTCAACACCGTGGTTTCTCATCTCCAACCCTGCTAACCATCTCTTTGTTTTCTCTTCTCAGTATCACCATACCTCAAGAGTCTGTCAATGGTATCGGCCAACAAGTTACTTCATCTGCTGGAAGCATTCTCAACGCCATGGTTCCTCTTCTCCAATCCTGCTAACCATCATCTTGTATTCTTTCTTTTGGAGGTGTTCAACAATATCATTCAGTATCAATTTGATGGTAAAAAATTACTTTTATTTGAATAAATTCTTGTAAATAAATAACAGTTACATTTCATTTTGTTCATTATTTGTCATGCATACATCCTGCTGCAGTTACTGTAATAATTCATTTACTGCAGTAGTAGTTTAGTAGCTGAAAGAGAATTACTGAAAACACCATGTCGAGTTGAGACCTTTTGTGCCAATGAAATCATCAAAGGGAAACATAATGGTACTTGATAACTGCACAAACTTCATTAGAATTAATTGCAGTAGGTTACTGCAGTGGAATAATTTTGAATAGTTCTTGTTTCTGGCATGATATATTATCTGAAGTGCTCCGCTTTACTTTTGCACACCTGTAAAGTAGTACCAAATTGTATGGACATTTAATTAGACTCCAAAAAATATATCATAAAACTAGCCCTAAAGGAATATAACAATTAAAGAAACCTTTTGGAAGTCCAAAGAAAACATGGACAAAACGGGTAAAACGTAGACAAAATGGGTAAAACGTGGACAAAATGGGTAAAAGAATATTTAAAATATTCACTAAACAACGACAACAACAGTTTTTTAGGATGCTTTTGCAGATACAATTTTTGTCACCTTATGTTCCAAAGTGATTGATGTTTTCATGTATTCACACTTATTTATAAATTATATATATTGAAGTTAATGATATTGAAAACCAAAGAAATGAAAGTTCATTTTGAATTTAATGGGATTAATGAGGTGGTGTACAAATTATACCTGAACTTGGTATTATTGGATAACACTTTGATTATCAAGGAACAGGCAGAACTAACCTTACTCTGGGATAAATAAATCTATTTATAGAGTGCCTTACAAATCCCACGGAGCTTTAGATTAAATGTCACACATTTAACAATGTATTGTTGCTTTTCTTTTTCTTCTTTCAATCTTTTATTTTAGTAACTTTATTATTATGACATAACCATATGAATATTAATCTTTAATTTAATTAAAATCAAACTACTACATAAACTTTCATTTAAATATTCACATCATACACAGTCTATGTCTTCTTTATATAATAATTTCAAATCTCTATACGTTTCAAGCCGAAGTTAGACTCGTCTAGGCGAACTCTATAGCCACATTAGATAGTCTCTCTTCACATAGGCTTCTATGAATGGTGTCTTGTTCTAGGCAAGAAATCCTGTTTTCCACACCCAGTACCTTTTGGTTCTTTATGGCCAATTGGGAAGCGAATTCCGAACCAAAAAGTCATCAATGTTAATTTTTAAATCAACATCGTGATATCAAAGCAACATCAAAGCTAATGAAAAGTAATTTTCAAGTTGATGAATTTTTATAATTTACCAGAAATAATATTTGATCGACACTGTACTTTTTTTGCAGGCAACTCAAATTTAGTCTACACAATCATCAGGAAGAGGAATGTGTTCCATCAGCTTGCTAACCTACCCACAGACCAGTCATCCATCAACAGAGCGTTGGCCAAGCGAGGACGTAAAATGACGCATACCCCATCCACGGAACAAGAACCTCAGACAATGGAGGGCGCTGTTCCTCCTATTGATGCGGAACCAGGCACGTTAAAGGCTTCTCTAGCTGCTACACCAGGTATGCATATCTGTTGGTTTGTCTGTGTGACCACTCTTTAACATTTTTTGTAAAAAATATAATTGTTGGTTCAACTTTATGCTTTCTAAACCAAGTCTCATTATAAAGCTTGGGGAGTGGTACTGTTATTGTAGGATGAGAACTATGTCATGCTTTCTAAACCAAGTCTCATTATGAGGCTTAGGGAGTGGTGCTGTTACTGTAGGATGAGAACTATGTCATTCTTTCTAAACCAAGTCTCATTATGAGGCTTAGGGAGTGGTGCTGTTTTTCATAAAATATATACGAGAGAAGGACATGGATTTTAATTGTAAAGATGTAGGCTAACTAGGCCTAGTCTAGGATAGGCCTTGGCTAAACATTGACAAATCGGTACTTACAAGTAACCTTTATTGAATAATAATTGTAATATTGAATGCCTATTTTTGGGGATACCGAACAATATTGTACTAGCTGCGGCAAAATATTGAACTCATCTTCGAGTCGTTCAATATTTTGCCACAGCGGTACAATATTTTTCAGTATCTCCCTCAAAGGCAATATTATATAATTATGATTATTTATAATTTAGGTGTTGAGTCAATGACGGAGAAGTCTAAGCTAGCAGCCCCAGGTCAAGCTATGGTAGGAGCTGCTAATGCCCAGGGAATCCAACCTTCAACCACTCAACAAGCAACAACTCTACCCTCTCAGGTATGTCATAAGCTGGTTATTATTTCATCCTTCTGGCTAATAAGACCATTAACAATTGTTGTGCTTCTAAAGTACAGTGTTTTATTTTAAGTTGGGGTGGGTTAGTCTTGCATAAGTCTCCAATATTTTTTTTCTGTCCCTTTGAAAAAAATGATACTCTCCAACAAGGTGGGTTTACCATGTTACATTACTATGAAGACCTACCTAACAGCACAGTAGTGTTATTGGTACCTTAAGGTCATTAAGTGATTGTTGTGATGTCGGATATAATTAGTCTGAAGTTCTATTAATAACAGTATTTTCCTATGCAATTTTAGGGCATTGTTGACAGCATATCATTGGTAGTCTCCCTTGAGAGGGGAGCTGACCTTGCGTTAATTTAGAAATTTATGGGTTTTGGTCACAATAGGATAAACAAGTTATGTGTGAATGGTAATTTTTATAGGGTTAGCCCTGTTAACTAGCTAGATCTACCTTTCCACTACCATTACCTACCATGTTAACCCTAGTTGGAGGGTGTTATATTTTTTTCAAAGGGATGGCTCACGAAATATCAAACAGAACCAAAAATTTAAATGTTGAATATAAGAGCTCTCTTTTGTAAAAGTGATCCTACTAAATACCAATCAGAGCTGCACAAGAATAAGGGATCATGTAAAAAATTATTCTACTGCAGTTACTGCAGTAAACTATTGCTATTAAATTTACTGCAGTAATTCAGAGCCATTATGATGATTTCATTGGTGACTGTATTGACACCCAAGGCATGTTATTTTCAGTAATGCTTATTCAACTATCCAAATAATTCTTGTATTTTAACTGAATTACTGCAGTAACTGCAACAGGATAATTTTGACATGGACCCTAAATCAATAATGTTTTTTCTTTTAAGAATTTTAGTTTTAAATAATTCAAATGTAATAAATAATATTAACTGTATGTCTAGGCCGCTCCTGTGAGTGATACGGAGAGCTCAGTAGCAGATGACAGCAAGGCATCACCAGCCAAGAGTGGGTTGGTAGCAGGTAGCCTAGCATCAATGACGCTAGATGAAACGCAGTCAAGCCACGTAAGAAGGGCGCCCTCTGTTACTAGCACCACCAGTGGTACGACGACGGGAGATTGGAAACCTACAACGGATTGGGTGAGTTTTGTTTTCATTCGTCTTTTGTAACTGTTTTTGTAAAATTGTTTAGTTAATGAGTTTATTTTATAGTTTTAATCAGTCGCTTGACCATAAATAAATACACCTACTTGGTAAAAGTGGTACAAATATGTACACTGGGATGTTAACACTTGTCGTGAAAATTGTGTTGACAAAATTACTATTCATCATTTTATGCAGAAGACCATTAATTTGGTTCGGTTCAGAATATTACATTATGGTACTATACAAAAAAGAAAAACTAAACCAGAATAATCAAAATAATTTTATTTGGGTCCTTAAAAATTCGAATCATATGAAAGAAAACCAAATATGAAATAATAATTATTGATCAAATGTATAAAAAATGTGATTACAGATGAGGTTAATTTTTAAATAATAGATAGGTTTTGCTATCTCAGTCAAGGATTTAGCGAGAAAAATCCTGTTTCTTTACACGTTTACAAAATAAACGATTTAGCTATGTCAGACACTCTATGTAGCAGCGCACTTTGTTTCTACCGCTGCTTTGTTACCGCTGTGACATGCTTAATAACAATGCTCTCTCTATGGTATGCAACATTATGGTCGATTGAGTAGCCTACACTAACTGGCCTAGCCTAGACATAGGGACGAAAAATAACATTAATTGGCATAAAACATGATCAGAAATGATTGTGGTATGTTTTACAATCATTTGACATAAAGCATTACCATATGAATTTGAAAGGTATGAAATTCATCCACTTATTGTTTGTTGTTGATAAGCACCCAAGATCCATTGGCAAAATCTCGGGTTACGAGCACGATCCAATTACAATTGCGCTAAATGTGGTGACGTAATTCACAGAAAGTCAGTTTTTTCATCAGCTGGTTGAGATAACGAATCTTCTGTATTGAATTAAATATAAATATTTCACTTTCAAAATTGGGTGTTGGAATAAATGTTCTTTTAAAGATGTGTCTTAAAATAATTATTTTGGCACAAAATTTGAGATTCAGCCATTTGTGGAAGGAGAGTTAGACGGTTTGATTCAATAAAGCTTTCTTGCTTTTTTAAGGTTCAAACATGGAAACAAAAGCTGCCTCTCCAGACCATTATGAGATTACTGCAAGTGTTGGTGCCTCAAGTGGAAAAGATCTGTATTGATAAGTATGTTAACTAATGTAATTTTTTTAACTATCCCATTGTATGCTGTTCTGTACAATGTGTACAGAACAGCATTTTCCACATTGCAATGCTGTGGTAAAACGTTTGCTAAGATAAATGGCGCCCTCTATGTTGATTATGTTTAATGGTTAATTTGACTACTTTTATAGTACCTGTCTACAATGTGTATCGAGCAGCATTACCCACATTGTAATGCTGTGGTAGAGTGTTTGCTAAGATGGATGCCGACCTCTATGTTGATTTTGTTTAATGGTTAATTTGACTAGATATATAGTAACAGTCTATGACGGCTGCTGAACAGCATTTTGCACATTGTAATACTGTGGTAGAACATTTGCTAAGATGGGTGATGCCCTCTATGCTTATTTTGTTTAATGGTCAATTTGACTAGGTATATAGTAACAGTCTATGATGGGTGCAGAGCAGCATTTCCCACATTGTAATGCTGTGGTAAAATGTTTTCTAAGATGGATGGCGCCCTCTATGTTGATTTTGTTTAATGGTTAATTTCACTAGCCATCTGTTCATGATGGATGTAGAGCAGCATTTCCCACATTGCAATGCTGTGGTAGAGTGTTTGCTAAGATGGATGCCGCCCTCTATTTTTATTTTGTTTAATGGTTAATTTGTCTAGCCATCTGTTTATGATGGATGCAGAGCAGCATTTCCCACATTGCAATGCTGTGGTAGAGTGTTTGCTAAGATGGATGCCGCCCTCTACGTTGATTTTGTTTAATGGTAATTTCACTAGCCATCTGTTCATGATGGATGCAGAGGGAGCATTTCCCACATTGTAATGCTGTGGTAGAATGTTTGCTAAGATGGATGGCGCCCTCTATGTTGATTTTTTTTTAATGTTTATAGTGTAACTAGCTATATAATACCTGTCTATGATGGGTGCAGAGCAGCATGTCCTACATTGTTATATAATTCTCGTTCTGTTTCATTACTCCTCAATGCCCTTGACAGGAAAAAAAAGGAACGATTATATGGTGGTTTGTTAACAGGGCTCCAAAATGTGTTTTATTCATTGGCGTCTGTAATTCATCATGGTCTAACATTATGCTCTATGTTTCAAAGTCTATTGACAGAGAATTATATTTGTTTCTATTTAGGGGTTTAACTGATGAGAGCGAGATTTTGAAATTTCTTCAACATGGTACATTAGTGGGACTACTACCAGTACCCCATCCAATATTGATTCGAAAATATCAAGCTAACAGCGGCACACAGATGTGGTTTAGGACATACATGTGGGGGATCATATATCTCAGGTTGGTAAAATATAACTTTTCTCCATATTATTTACTTAAGCACATGGTCATGGATTTTTTATTTGATAAAGCGTATACGCATAGAATAATCTAAGCTGAACCATTTTAAATTGGCTTTGGTAAGGTATGCAATGCAATGTTAGAGGGTTCAACATAGTTGACAAGACAATGGTAAGAACAATCTGTAGCTCATATTTTCATCTTCTCCATCCACATAGTCACCACTGTCGTAGTCATCATTGTCACCATCATCATCATTGTCGTCATTGTCATCATTATCATAGTCGCCATCTTCATCATCATCGCCATCATCATCTCATCATCATTACCATCGTGATCATCGTCGTCGTCGTCCTAATCATTACAATCGTCATCATCACCATTATCTCCATTATCATCATCTTCATTGTCATCATCATCATTGTCATCATCATCATCATCATCATTGTTATCACCATCATCATTGTCATTGTCATCACCAACTGATCTTATCATCACCATCATCATCATTATCATCAGGTCAATCATTGTCGTTATCAGATCAACCATAGTAATCATTATCATCATAGTCACCATCATCATAGTTATTGTTACCACCACCATCATCAACATCATCAGCATTGCTGTCATCATTAACATCATCACTATCATTTCATTGCCATTCTTTGTATCATCTCTCTTGTTATTGTCAACCCCAAGGCTATGATGACCTGGTCCTTATTAAGAGGCAGGGCAATCCATATTGGATCCATTTTGAAGTTTAAGAAAACTAGCAAATTTTACATAATACTAACTACTAACATAAACTAATTAATATATTTAATGTTCTGAGTATTCAATCGTCTTTTTTCTAGGAATGTGGACCCGCCAATCTGGTATGATACGGGCGTGAAGCTGTTTGAAGTACAAAGGGTCAAAGATCTTAGCTAAAAAGAAAACAAAACAATTTTTTATCTCCATAGTATCTCATTTTGCCTGTCAAAAACTGTTAACATGACCATATAGAGTCCAAGCTACTGCCATGGTTTTAGCTAAGTTAGGAGTGTGTGAAACACATTTATCGGTGGGTGGTACAAATTTAGGGTGAGTGAAGCAAATTTTGGGTGAGTGGAACAAATTTATAGGTGGGTGGAGCAAATTTATGGTGGGTGGAACAAATGTAAGGGTGAGAGAATCACATTTAGGGTGTGAAGAAAAATAAAATGTTTGCTCTCTTATTTCCCCTGTCAAAAACTGTAGCAAGGCCATAAAGAGTCATTCAAACCTTTTACTTTGGGTGTAGCTATACAAATTGTGGTGTGGGGGTAGAACTAATTTAGGGTTGGGTGGAGCAAATTCAGTTGGACTGGGAGGAGGGGGTAGGTGGAACAAATGTAATGATGAGAGGAACACATTTAAGGGTGGACAAAATTTATGGTATTAGGAACAAATTTTAAGAATGAAAGGAAGGAGTTTAAAGGTATTAGAAACAAAAATGTGAGGGTGGATAGAAAACAAAGTTAAGGGTTGACGGTAAAATGCAGGGTTGTTCATGAGCTTTTAGGGGGATTAAAATTATGCTGAATGGTTGGCCACGATATAACCTTGAGATTGGGTGGAAGACTGGGAGTTTGGTGGCCACACCCAGTTAAATTCCATTACTTTTATGGTCATTTTTACAGTATTATATATGGTCATATGATGTCTTTTTCTGGCAAATAAAATGAGATATATTGGACAGAAGTTTTAAAAAAGTTTATGAGATCATTATGAACCTGATGAAAAGCAATACAATTTTTATTCATAATTTTTTTAAGTTTATACAAAATTAATAATGTTCATTACATGTTTCAATCATGTAAAATAAAGAATAATAAATTAGATAAAAACTAAGGTATTTATGATGTATTTCTTTATTTAGAGTAATACAGGTCGTATTTCCTTTATTTAACGATAATAAGTATTCATATACAATATATTTATCTTCACAGATTGTTATGGAAAATACTTAATAATAATTGCAATTATTTTTTTATATTGCAATTTTCTTTTTTATATTACTTTGCTCGCATGGATAATTGCTCTGTTATTAAATATTAAGGCACTCTCAATTAAGTGTCCTTTTCAAACCAAAAACTTTGATGTACCTATATATGTAATGATATGTGAGGTGTCACCACAAAATGAGTTGTGTTGTACTAAAAACCAATATTGAATTATTGTTGTATTTGGATAGAAGAGATTATAAGCTTTAAATTGTTTTTTAAATGAGGTTCATAGCTTCGGTATAACCAGAGAAAAACATTTTAAAACATAGGTCTATGAAAACACACTTTGGAAAAAATGGACTTTCAAATTAAACAAATGTTGACTTCCTGTATGTTTTTCCATTGATTTTGAAAAACAGTCTTTACAAAATGTAGTTCAAAAACATGTTTATTGTAAATAAACATAAACAGAAAGTTTGTAATCAGAAAATTTAATTACAAAACTTAACAAAACAACAGGAATCTCATATTTGTGAAATTATGACTTTCTGTCTATTTTTGTGAATATCTCAAAATGGCCTGGCATACAACATGACTCCTTTTGTCACGACACTTTACATATATGGTAATGATATATCCATGTATGGCATTGATGTGTTGTACGTCTACTGGAAACCATGACTAATCATACTATTCATGCAAGTACAGTAATTACGATTAATTTATAATTATTTATTAATTAATTTATTTATATTGGAATTCTCTTTTTTTATATTGATAGGTTATTCTCAATTTTGTTGATTTTATGTAATTTTTTTAATATTTTCTGCTATCATCTAGAATTGAAATGTGTTCTTTTTATGAATAAAATATTTGAAATAATGTAAATAATGTTAAATAAATAGTTGGTCTAGGTGAATTGTGTAATATATTGAATAATGTTTGGTATCTAATTTTTAGTTTTACTATTATTTTGATTATAGAGCCTACAGTTCTACTTCCTTTGCTCTTTTTAGTCACCCAATGGAAAAAGTTTTAAAAACTGTTAAGGCGCTTTCACAATTGTCCCTCTACTAAAAGGTAGAAATTCATCACATGACAAAAACGAGCCGCAAGCGAATTGTGGAAATTGCTGCAAAACAAAGTTGATGATCGCAAACATCGTAAACAGGTCGGAAGCCAATTGTGAAAGGGCCTTTGATAGTAGTGGGTGCTAAAGGTTCAGTAAAATTAGAATCAATTTAACTATGCAGTATTTATCCAGGTCCCATTGTAGCAGTGGGGGGGGGGGAACCAGCTCCCCATCCCATCTTTTGGCGGAGTAAAATATATTATATAATCCGACATATATTTAAGCAGTCACTAGACGATAATTGGTCCATTAAAAGAATTCTGAGGCCATTTCAGGCAACTACAAACAAAAGTTTACTGGGAAGCACATTATTATCCGTATATATTCAAACTCATTTTTTAGCTTCAACTAAAAAGAAATATATGTATTCCCTGCTGCTCCACCCTCAAATTTCAAATAAGGGGAGGGTAAAATATTTTTTTATACCTGACTCTGTTATGCTCATTTGATTTTGTATCTAACATTAAAGTAATTGGGTTTTTTGGCTATCGTATAAATCTTGTTTTAATGACTTGTGGGCTTAGACCAGAGATAGCCAATATGTGAGAACACTAGGTGTATTTAAGGTGGGCTAATAACAGAGTGTATTCTTTTATAATTATAAATTAATATTACGAATTAAAAGACGCTTACTATATAACTGTACTATAAAATTTAATGACAAAAGTTCAACATTTTGCGAAACGTCAAGCACTTTTGTCAATAAATTTTATTGTACAGATAAATTAATATGTTTAAATTAAGTTTCTAATTATTTCATGTTCAGGTTGCTTTATAATGAGCTGTTGATATTTAAATGTATTTTTTTCACATCAGAGAATTTTCTCACCACATACAGGAAGATAACTTGATCCTGGTTTTTAAAGGAGTGGTGGTGTAGCTTGGTGGTTAACATGCTTGCCTTCTAATCCAAAATCTCTGGGTTCAAACCTGGGTGAACACTAGGTTCTTTCTTGTGACCTAAGAGCTCTACTCCCTAAGCCTCATAATAAGACTTGGCTTTGAAAGCATGATGTAGATTTCAGCCTATAAGTGGCAAAAAATGTGAAGTGTCACCACAAAATGAGTCATGTTGTACAAAAAAACAAATTTAAAATTGAGTTATAGTCGTATTTGGATAGAAGAGATTATAAGCTTTAAGTGGGTTTTTAAATGAGGTTCATAGCTTCAGTATAACCAGAGAAAAATCATTTTAAAATCAACTTTAAAGATAAACAACTGTTGACTTCCTGTATGTTTTTCCATTGATTTTGAAAAACAGCCTTTACAAAATGTAGTTCAAAAACATGTTTATTGTAAATAAACAAACAAAGTTTGTAATCATAAAATTTCATTATTAATCTTAACAAAACAACAGGAATCTCATTTTTGTGAAAATATGACTTTCTGTCTATTTTTGTAAATATCTCAAAATGACGTGGCGTACAACACGACTTATTTTGTCACGACATCTCACAAATAATGTTGGATGTGACACAATTTTTAAAAAGTATCATTATGAAAATTTTGACATCGAATAACAGAAACTCCAAATAAGGAAAGTGAGCCCATTATTTCTCAATGTTTCGACTTTTATTATGTCATCATCAGGAAACATGAAGCGGTGCCATTGTCAGAAAAATTTTGAGCACCCAGGTTCGAACCCACGACCTTATGATTGAAAGTATGATAACCACCACAACGCCATTCTAAATGTTTTATATGGGTAATATGTGCTATGACAATGTTTTTCTTTTTGTATTAAAATATTACTTATAACATTTGATCTTTAAATTGTTTTTTTTCTCATCTTTCTCTTCATATCAAATTGACGGATAGGAACTTGGATCCCCCGATTTGGTTTGATACGGATGTCAAACTCTTTGAAATCCAGCGCGTGTGAAGGTTTTAAATTTTATTTCCATTTTCATGCATGATCGATTATCAATCATACTGTATCTATGCTATGTTTTTATCCTAAAAATGCCCCATCATCCAAATACTACTATATTTTCAATCTAGATATATCCCTAAAAATCCTAGTAAAAGATAGTTTTTGTTAATGTACTGTATTTCAATTAATCATAACTTTTCAGTTTGTGCACTTTGACCAATGCCAACTCCATTAGCGCCATGGTGTATTTTGCCTTATATTGGCGCTCTGTATGGGACCATGTCAAATTTATTCTGCTGCAGCTACTGCAATAATTCAGTTACAACAGTATTAATTCAGTAGTAGAAAAAGAATTAATAAAAAAGTTGAGATTAGACCTTGTGTGTCAGTGTAAAACATAATAGCACTGGATTACTGCAGTAACTGCAGTACACTTAATAGTAATATATTACTGCAGTAACTACAGTAGACTTAATAGCAATAGATTACTGCAGTAACTGCAGTGGACTTAATAGCAACAGATTTCTGCAGTATTTGCAGTAGACTTAATAGCAATAGATTACTACATTAACTGCAGTAGACTTAATAGCAGTAGATTACTGCAGTAACTGCAGTAGTCTTGATAGCAATAGATTACTGCAGTAACTGCAGTAGTCTTAATAGTAATATATTACTGCAGTAGTTGCAGTAGAATAAATTTCACATGATTTTAAATGTTTTGTTTTGCTGAAAATTTGTCTGGTTTTATGTTATAATTGCGGAATTTTTAAATATGATAAACATAATATGCAGTAACTGCAGTAGAATCATTTTGGCATGTCCGTTTAAATTAAAATACAACAATTTGATAATCTATTTTTTTGTATTAGTTTTCTATTCCTCAAGTTATGCCATACACTATATAAAATCAGCCTAGATATAAACAAATCCTGCAAATATAATAAATATATTTTTTATATTTATTTTATTTATTAAGTCATGTTATACTCTACATTATTTCAATTTTAGTTGTCCCATTCCACCCCTCCCAAATCTGCTCTATTTTTAACTTTGAGATCAACAAATCTAGTTCTATCAAGTTGTGCTATTTACTACTGTACATATATTAAAGTTCTGTAGCCCCCTCTTAGCTCCTAATAAGATATTCCTTATTTTCAACCTAAAGAAAAAATATCTAGACAATCTTAGTACATACATTATATATATTATTTCTATTTGTCAAATTGTGCTATACATACATACTGTATGTTACTAAATTTTAGAAGACCTTCTTATCGCTTCCAAATATATATATATTACTCTATGTCACTCTACAAATCAACAAATCCCAATATCTAAGTATACTACAGTATATGTTTTTTTCATTTTTATTCTATTAAATTGTGCTATTATTATATAGTTCATTAAATTTTAGTGTCCCTGCTTTTTCTTTCCCATAAATGTATCCTTAACACCTTAGTACATATATTATTTTTATAATATTGTTTGTTACTTTTATTGTGCAATACACACATAAATTATCCAATTTTAGTAGTCCCGCTTTTGGCACCCAACTAGTTATGCTTTAAGAAACACCTCAAAAACTTGCGCTATATGCAGTCTAGTTGTAACAGCCTCTTTTAGACCCTTTTACCCCCAGTGGTTTGCAAATTTCTTCAATAACTTTAGAATCCTAGTTGCCTTTTCATATTCTATTCTTTTGTCCGTTGTTCTTAAACATATTTTCCTCCAAATATATATATTTTTTATGAAAATATAAACCAATGTTCATTATTCTACATATAATAAAAATAATAACTGTACATTTATTATACTATATTTTAAATATCATAAAAACTAAATTTTACTAAATTTACTGTTAGCTACTCCATTAGACCGTACCATGATCTACCATAAATTTTCAAATTAGCACCGTGGTGCCTAATAAACCTTTCATGCCTATTTTTCTGTTGATCATTGAGAATTATTGAGTTGAAAATCGTTGACGTTGAGATAGGCTCAAATTTAATTTCAACTAAACGCAACTCAACTGTCAGTCAGTTGTGAGAACAGTTGGCGCTGCCGTTGCGGTTCTATACCTGCCGAGTCTTCAGCATAATGGGTGAGTGTCGCACATAATGCGTGAGTCTCGCGCATTGGGACCTATTAAACATCTAATGCACAGATAATTTTTCTCGCGCATTAACAGAATTCTCATGCATGCAAACTCTGGTTGATTTGTGCTCTTGGGCAAGACAACTTATCCACGTTGCCTATCTCCACCCAGGATTATAAGTGGGTACATGGGAGGTACAAATGCCATATGCGCTGGTTCCAAAGGTGTTTTTTCCAAAGAATGGGAGTATTAATTGTGAAGTGCTTAGAGTTCTTGGAATTTAGTACTAGTTAGTCGCACATTTGTATTTCACATATTTTTCCCAAAGTGTTTCATTTTAAAATTTTCTTTTTCTCTAGAATATCAGCAACCGTGCTTGATTGAGGTAACGCTTAGTAAAAAAAAAACAAAAAAAAATAGGCACTTATTTTTTTGTCCGGTGCTTATTTCGAAAATGTATGGTAATATTATACACAAAACAGAATAGTAGTATTATTTTCCTCCTAACTTAATGTATAATATCTTAAATAATATATCTTATTTACTACAGTATATTAATAGATGTGTGTGATAGTCTCACTAAGTTAATGCATAAACTAATTGCCATGAATTCGTAACAATTTATATATTGCTAAATATCACCAAACAAAATATTGCTTAAACTGGAAACTAAATTTGGTTAATAAAACTTCTTTTTGAAATTTAAAACACAAAATTTATCCTTTGTAAGTCCAACAAACAATGTGCTATCCAATTCTTTTTCACCTGAAATTCCTGGAAGACTAGGTTTTGCATCTGTTTTTAAATCATAGTTAAATAAAAAAAATAAATAAAAAATATTCAGGAAATTAAAAATAATACATAGTAGCTTTTGAAATTGGAAAAATTTTAGGAAAATATTACTACAATAAAAGGTGTAATAAAAACAAATTAGTACCAAGTTATGCATTTTTTAAATTGTGCTTTGGAAACGAATACATTTTTTACACCTAAACATTTGGCATCTGCCCTTCAACATCCCACTGACAAAAATTTATTATAAATAATTTGAAACCAACATGATACCCTGAATTATGTGGTTCGATTATTGACATTTGTGAATATTTAAAAGCAAATAATATGTATTATTACAATAATTGTTAATAATAATATATTTATTTATGGCCTTGTTTGTGTATATATATGTTACATAAAAATTGTTTTGAGTTTTATGTTGAGTTTGAATGAAATTGTTTAATGGTGCTGCATGTAAATGTTGTTATGATTTTGTGTAGGTCATCACTTGTTAGTATACATGGTGGGGTAATTATGTGAGGTTATCACTTCTTTGCATACTGAAAAAGTGAATGTCATTACCTGATTCATGAAAAGTCAAAAGTGGCTAAAATTGGGAAAAGTACAGAGGGATTTTTTTTTATGACACATTGGAACAAATTGCCATGTTTTTGTATGTTAGCTGGCCCTACTCCAGAAAAAAAAACCCCATTATTTTTCATCATTGTCCTTGGATTCTCCTTTTACAAGTTACTTGTTTACCATTCACAACTGAATTTCTCTTTATTCCATTCCCCAATTAAAAATGAAAAATAACTGACAAATATGTTAGAGAGGACCGTGATTGATTTAATTTGTTCGGTGTTGCGAGACACCACATATAACTGACGAAAGTTTGACGACTTAATTTCCAGTGTAATCTTTCTGGTGGTGATGGGGCAGTACACCAGGATACAATTTCTTGCTCGTTTTCGAAGAGTGCACTGTATTCTTAACATGCACATGAGCCATTTTATACACAGGACCAATGGCTTAATGTCTCATCCGAAAGACCGTGCACAATTAGTAATGTGTATTTTGACTCTCCAGCGAAAACACAAGGAGAGTGGCGTGGTGTTTGATCGAAACGGATACCAGTGAATCTCCACGATTCACCGCACAATACAGTGATTACCACCAACTTAACCAACTGAGCTAAATGCCACAACTGAGCCACGGACTACCTAGGTCCTTGAATGCTTCTTCAAAATTTGAAAGATTTTATCCAAACGGGTGCTAAAGAGAATTTTCACATTTAAGATGCTGATTCATGCAAATACAAAACCTCTTCTCATTTGATTGTTTCCCGAAGATCGAGATTTCCAACACTTTGCTTCAACAATATTGTATTCCTTAAAAATCATAGTCCCATATCCAACACCCATCCCTATTAAATCCCCTCCCTCCTCTAAATGGTCGATCACTTTGCATGCACCGTAAATGTTTGCACTGTATTCAATGTTTCATCTGTAAAGTTATGTTTATCATCATCATGTGTGCATCATAAAAGTAAAAGAAATGCTAGAAAAAAAATTTGAAAATGGTCACTCTTTGAAATATTGTCAAATGCTCAGGATGGCCTGAAACCTGCTCCAGTTTAATTTTCTTTAAAGATTTTAGGTATTTTGAAATGTTAACGCATGCAAGGCGAATCCAGGGTGGCAGGGTGGGGAGGTGGTTTTTAGGGTTCTCGAGCACCCCCCCACTCCCCTTTAAGGCAGAAAATAATAAAATTAGGATATAAATGCGAAAATTTTGGCCTTGAGCACCTCCTTCAGTGGAAATAAACACCTCCTTCGGAAGAAAAGAACTACGAAAATGCACCATAAAATTGTGATTAGTACCGTAAAGGGAGTGACAATGGGGGGGAAGGTTTTTTTTTGGAACCCCTGACCCCCTCCCCCACCTCATCAATTCCTGAATACGCCCCTGGCATGCGTGGACATGCATTATGATGAGTGCATGGGCAATTTTAGGATTCTACTATTATGCTAAGCTGGACCCTGTTTTTAAAGTCAGTCCAAAAATTGTGAAACCACTGTAAACAGGTTTTACTTTTACTCTGAACTGTCTAAAAATGGAACAAAAATGAGACGATTAAAATGGTGATCGGTTTAATATTAAGAGAATTGACTATAATTTAGTTATTAAACTAAGATATAAAAGATTATCTGGTTTAAACTTAACACTCTATTTATTTATAAATTGCTATACAGTATTACTTTACAATATTATATTTATCTGCTGAACTACTGTTATGCCACCTAATTTAATACTTATATTTTTCCAGTATTCTTGTATGTGTTATTGAGACTTAAAAAACTTTGCTGTTAAATTTTAAGTTTTGTAAATACTAGTATATATACATTAATAATTACAGTATAACAAATTATTTCTGAAGAAAAATGAGTTATTTAAAAGATCAGTATCACTGCAGCACCAGTTGAGGTGGAGTATTGCAATAATTAGTTTAATTTGTCAGTTATTTATTGGGTAACTAAAATGATATTCTGTATTTCCTTATTTGAGGTGAGACACGGCAAAACCACCAAGTTGTGGGAAAATTGAAAATTGAGTTATTTTTAAACCCATATTACACTTTTCACAAGCTTTAAAATGAGGGGTCAATCTTCAAAAAATCAGACATTTATAACTGAAGTTATTGGACAAAATATACACAAATTTTCTTTGTATTTGTTTATATTTCCTGTTGTTTATTTGCTTATTTCTCAATAACTTCCCGTGCGACAACTTGGTGGTTTTGTCATGACTAGCCTCATTTATAGACCTAATTATCAAACCTGTATTCTAAAATTGTATTTTACTAAAAGAGTCTAATGACTGCTTCATTGACTGTAGGTGGCAGTTCAAAGAGCCATTACTCTAAAAATCTCAATCTTAAAAAAATCTGAACATTACAAAAATGCAAAATAAAATGTTTGATGTGAATGCTAAATACTAGAGCAGGTGAAATTATTTTGCCTTGATTTTGTCTAAGTAGCCAATGGTGATCTAAGTAATATGCTGTGTGTGAAAGAATAGTTTTATGAAGCAGGTGCAGATCCAAGGTCAGGGAGGGGCCCACCCAGCCCATGCCTACCCCTTTGAATGGGCAGGATATTATTTGTAGCCGAATAAAATCATTTGTGCACGTTTGGCAATTTAAAAGTCTACCAGTGAGCATCTGTAGGGAACAATTTTCCCAGATTTAATAAAAGTAATGTATGCAGGAAGCTGGCCCATTTTCATTTTTTAAAATTATAAACCAATAAATTGTGCCTTTTGTGCGGGTTTGAGAGATTTTGAGAGTAATGGACCTTTCAAATATCAATAGTTTTGGGTTTTTTTTAAAGTTTTGGTTGGTATCTATGAAGGCCACACATATTATTTTGGTTTTTTGGGAGGTTATTTAAGTGGTCTTTTTAAATTGAAATGAAACCTATTCAATATATTGTTATTGTATTATGTTGTGATTATATAAGTAATTTATTGCATCAATGCAACTAACTGTAATTTATTGATGAATAAATGTTAATTAAAATTAGAAGGAAAGCTTACTTTCAACCAATTTTTTGAAATTAATTGGCCAATTTATGCTCTGATTGTGAAACTTTTACAAAACCTTGAGAATTTCCTGGAGAAAACTAAATTTCGAGAAAAAACCTGAAAATTCAGGGAGCCCTGGAGATGATCCAAAATTCTTGGAGACTTGGGAGCTCTGCAACTCTCCAACCGACCACCATTGGCAATTGAGCATCCCTGCTGCAGAAGCCTTTTCACCTTAAAGCTCAGTCCAGACTATCAAATTTACTGAAAAAAAATTGACATACCTACAAATGGTCACGGTGGACCATACATGGACATATAAACGTTGTTTTGTCAAATAAAATTTGATAATCTCGATTGAGCCTTATGAAGGTGGAAAAAAAAACTAAGCTGGAGTGGTAAAATGTTCCAAATTTGAAATTATGAAAAAAAGATTTATTCATTCTATTTTCTTGAGTCCGGTGGACATTTAATCACCCAGTAAAGAACTGATGGTTGGATATTCTTTGTCTCAACAAAAAAATACATGAAATTAAACTTGTTAACACCAGTTGTAAGTGATACAAAATTATTTTGTGTGTAAATCAAAACACCACGACAACAGTGTAAAAACATGTATTCCTGGTTATTGCATTGAAATGTCTAGA
This sequence comes from Nesometra sesokonis, assembly GCA_025631205.1. NCBI lineage: Eukaryota > Metazoa > Echinodermata > Crinoidea > Comatulida > Antedonidae > Nesometra > Nesometra sesokonis. The sequence goes on from JAOTQE010063821.1 coordinate 28,412, forward strand.
TATAGTAAAATTCTATTGCTTGCAGAAATCATCTGTTGATACACAAGACTCACTCTACTGGGATTCAGTAATTTTAAATATTAAATATATAGATACCCAATAACTACCTGGCAAAACAAGGAAATGGTAAGGTTTGAAACATTTAGTGATGGATCTGGTGGTGCACCTGTTGCCATGACAACCCCTAAAATGTTTGAGGACAAATCTATAAAAGAGCTACCGGCAGGAAAAATGAAAACTTATGCAAAACTGGCAAAATGGTCTCAAAATACGTAAAAAAGCAGCTTTTTGGTTGTCAAATCCAAATGGTGAACTTACAACCCAAGTAACCATGTGCAAAATGTAACGGTATATGTACAAATATGACTGGTAAACACGCAGCAGCCATTATGAAGAAATGGGGTATAGGAGACCCTGACCTCTGTCTCTGTGATCAAGTTCAGAACCAAGATCATATTGTCTGTGTGTAGTATACCTACCTGAATTAAATCCTGAACCACATAAAGTGCCTATTCTTATTGTGCCAAAGAAGGCATAAGTCGAAAAATTGAAAATTGAGTTATTTATATTTAATGAAACTGCACATTATTATCTTTAACATGCAAAAAAAAATCAGTTTCATGCAATCAAAGTTTATTTGAAATGCAAGTTTTGAGAAAACTGCATTTGAAAATTGCATATCAGTGTACAATTACTAAACAGGATAATTTCAAATTGCATTTAAACAAATTTGTTGATCATATATCTGAAAATTGTTATTGAACTATGGGTCCAACTGTGTTTTTTTTAAAGTAAAATTTGAAAAAAATGACATTTTTATATCTGCCTATTATGGAAAACTAGCTTTACCACTTATTCCTCCTTTGGCTTCGCACTGCCACATACTGTATGAGATTAGTGGGCTAGCAAGGATGCCTCTTAGCTCAGTGCCATAATCCAAAGCTTCCAAGTCGCCAGGATTGTCTTAAGAGTCAGGAAGCACTCAAAACAGACAAAACTGTTAGAATTATCTTTATTATATCAAATATTTAAACATTTAATATTAAATCTCCATTATTTTTATGTATTACAAAAAAACACAAGTACACACCTTATGTAAATATAAAATGTATAACATTAATATTCATACAAATACAAATAATATTAATAATAATTAATATTATTAATAATATTAATAATATTAATATTCATACAAAAATTGATTTCCCACTACCCACTATATCAGGTGGCCCAAAAAACCGTCACTAAATTCAAACCTCTCTTACTCCCATATGCAATGAACTAGCTTCTTGAAAATCTGCACACATACAGTTGGGTATTGCCTATAAATTGGCAAAGTTCAAAGGTCTTTGGTTGAACCGTTTCGTCACAAGACCTCTGTAGTGGGGGGACATTTTGGCACTGTGCCATAAGTGACACCTACCATCTGGCGCATCATTTTTTGACTTCACATTTTATTTTTTTCACTGTGACAAAAGTACCAAATGCAGAACATTGTGATTTTCAGCATTTAAAGACAAAGACCTGATGGACATATTGCCAAATTTTCAGCCTTGTGCCTGTAGAAACACCAGAGAAGTTTGAAATAAGTGACGTTTTTTTTTGGGCCACCCGATACACTAAACAATACCCCACCACCTTATTAGTGTACCATTATAACATAATATCCAACATTATTATATTATATTTTAAAATTATTGTCAATCATAATTTATAATAAAAAAAATTTATTTTAAATCTTTAAAATATAACAGAAAATCCTGTTAATATGGAATGTTTTAGAAGCTTTATAGTCCAATATTGAGATGTTAAAAGATGTTTAGTCACTTAAATAATGAGTATATTAAGAGACCATGTCAAAATTATCGCACTGCAGTTACTGCAGTAATTTGGTTACAACAGTGTTAGTTCAGTAGCTGAAAAAGAATTACTGAAAACAATTTTCAAGATGTAACATGGTGTGTCAGTCACAAAAGAAAGCATAACAGTCCAATATTGATACATTAAAATGTTTGGTCACTTAAACGAGTATTGACGTAAAATGCCAAAATTGTCACAATTCAGTTACAACAGTGTTAGTTCAGTAGCTGAAAAATTACTGAAAACCATATTCAAGATATACCTTTGTGTGTTAATACAGTTACCAAGGAAACATAACAGCACACTACTGCAGTAGATTTAATAGCAATAGAATACTGCAGTAGACTTTATAGCAATAGATTACTGCAGTAACTGTAGTAGACTTAATAGCAATAGATTACTGCAGTAACTGCAGTAGAATAATTT
>JAOTQE010063822.1:0-18119 GCA_025631205.1 Nesometra sesokonis
GACGTGATGAAATCGGCCAACCTAAAAATAGAGTCGTTTGTCTGAATACTTATACTCGATGCGGGGCCGCTGTTTGAATAGGTAATCTGCAGACGTCGCCTACAATAATTGATTTTACCCGGCAGAACAAAAGAACACAACTCGACTGTTCAGGGCGATAAGGCCGATATTTTCTGACAAAGAGTGACCCCGAGAGGTCAAATTGCAGTACAGAAGGATTAGCTGCTTCGCAGCAAAAATAGGCATTTTACAGGTTAGCAGGAAAGCATATCAATGCCTGGTGAATGAATTACCGCAGGTAAACACTAAAAAAATGACATTAAAGTAATGAGCGAACTAACACAGGAAGAAACAAAAGAGGCATGGTATTGTCCCGACAACCATTTATCTATGCCCGATAACTTTTATACAATGCATATTCTTTCCTATTGGACACAGATAGTTCCTGTTTATAACCGAGTATCCGTGAAGAATTGTATCTTACCATCTACAACCACAGAACAACAGTCACCTTTTACACATTGACCGAAATTACATAACACACAAACTAACGTTGCCCTTTAAGGTGTAACTGTATGATTTAATCAAGATTTTGTTAGCTTTTCTTCATGCATTTCTAATCGGACTATCAATTCTCAATGTCCATCAGGCGCTCGTCCGTGAACTCGCAACTTATAAAACAAAACCAATAATATGACTGGCCATCAGCCTGGGAGTTTGTAACATATGGAAGCATATCTAATACACTTTCTGTCAGGACTCAATGAAAGATACAAACAGATGAAACAGTCTAAGCAATGTAAATAATATTGATTTGCAGTCAATTTACAAAGACGGACAATTGGCTCAAATCCAGTCGCTGTTTTTAATTAGTATTAGCAAAAAGTTAAAACAATATTACATTTTAAATTTGTGATATTTTTATTGTAAGACTAAAAAGATCTTAAAGCCATCTTGACTATCCAATTTTTTTGCCAAAAAAAATATGATATGCCTATATATGGTAATGATGATATCCCATCATTATCATACATGGATACATCATTACCATATATGGGTGTACAAATGTTTTTGTAAAATAAAATTTGATAGTCTCGAGTGAGCTTAACAAAGATTGTTTTGACAGGACTCAAGATGAAATATTTTTTTTTAAGTTTCTGAAAATCAGATTTATGAGAAAACTAGGGTAGACAACCAGAGCGTCTTGAAAGTATGCCGAAGGTTGAAGGTTCAAATCCCAGAGGAATAACATTCATTTCTTTCATCTCCGAGACATAAAAACTTATTATTGAAAAATAAAATAATTAAAGTTTAATTATGATTGAGACATTTTGAATAAATCCAAATATATTTTCGTTCATACTGAGAGTGGATTTCAAAATAGTATTTCGTCCATTAATGCAGCATTGTTTGATATTGTCCATTATGAATTTATGAAGGGAAAATACAGGTTCAGAAGCCATCATTGTCACGTACTACAAACATGGCCGCCATTCTTCTACAAACACTAAGCGATGCAAAGCCAGTCCTTTTTTTTATATTGTTGTCAAACATAAAAGCATTGTGCTTGCAAACTTGCCAAGTCAACATTTGCCCAAGATGCGCTGAGTAGCAAATGCTAATCTACCTTCAACAGAAATTTAAATACAATGCTTACTTAAAATGGCATGGCATCGTGTTGTGGTTCAATATTTCAACACTAATTATGTCATCATTAGGACCTGATAATAGCATGTCGAAATATTGAATCCTAACATGATGCATTGTACTTCTTATCTGAGACAATCGACTAATTGTTATATGACTACCATAAAAAATCCATGGCCCTGGGTAAAAACAATTTTTAAAAAAATTACACCTAACTAGTCCAAAGAAAAAAAAGGATACTTGTTAAGCATAATCGCTGGCCACTGAATTTCTCAAAAACTTTTTTTTCTCTTAATATAGAAATTAACGGCAAAAAATTAAACGGTCTCTGGTCGGTGTGCGGGTCAATCTAGACCTAACGCATCAATGTTTTTCATACACAATACACTTTGAAATATTGCTGACATTTATCTACTATTTCTAACGCAAAAAAAACCCTGCAGCCCCACATCAATTCTGGAAATTAAGTCTGAAAACTACACAGCAAATTAACAAAAAAATTAATTAAAAAGCGCCCTTCCTCCTCTTAAATTCATTCAGTGGTTGACACTTAACAAGTATATCTTTTTTATTTGGCCTTTGGCCTAACAAATTTGTAAGGGAGAAAACCATAGACAATGTTTTAAAAGTGAATAAAAAAATAAAATTTAAAATTTACATTATTAATTCTGGTTAAAACAAACTTACCAATTACCTACTATACAATAAATTTCTAGAAAAAAAATAATAGCAAAAATATATGAAAGATGAATATACAATGACCTAAAAGTACTTTAAATGCAAAATTCAAATATGACCTAATTAAATGCACAAGAGTAATTATTTAAATTGGATGTTGAAATCCCCAATCAAAAAATAATTACATGAATCATTAAATATATTCTCCCATTCATTGAAATAATAAATATACACAGTATTAGAATTATACTTAAGTGATATAATTATCTATCTTACCTACACCAATTTTCATATATTTTTTTTATTATAATGGAAACGACCTTAATACACAACATATAAGGCAACTAGTATCCAATCAAACATTCTTAATTTCAAATAATTATTTTGTCTTTCGTTATTCTTCATAGCATCCCTTAAAAACACATGCACTTAACGGCGCTGTTGTGGATAATGAGCCACGATTCTGCATGGCTTGCGGCCGAGTAATCAGCTAACTATTCAACAAGCATTACATTAGCAACACCAGCACGATATAACCAATAGTGCAACCTCTACAAACCATGTCGTCTACAACTACCGTCACCCTCTGAACCTCACTGTTGTTAGACAATCTAAAACTGCCAATACTCAAAGACTAAAAAATAACCAGAAATCTAACGGATACTACAACAACTGATTGTGAATAAATTCGCTACTCGAAACCTGAATTTTCGCCCACATCATTTTAACTATGTGTGTTTCATCAAAAAAATCAATATTATAATGGAGTGCTATTGTCGTGTGGAAATTCTAGAGATACATTAATAGATGAATACACAGATGTTAAGTCTAAAAAATAGATAAAATTAAGTTAAATCTATTATCTGTAATTCATACAGCGGCATTATCAAAAAAAGTGCAATGATATAAGGAAATTCATTATTATACTATTGTAATAACAGAAATTACCTTCTATAAGTTTGTTAAACTATGCATCTACTAAAATATGAATATACCGAAGAACTGAAAATTAAGATTAAGATATAAAATTTACTTTATTATTTTCAAATCACAAACATTATTTAGTATAAACCCCATGTACTAAATGAAATTTGAATTAAAAATCAATTTCTTTTTTAATACAATAGTAACATTATAAGCTAAATGCTTTTTAACATGAAATGGTCAAGTCTAAAAGGTGGGCTTTTACTCCAGGACCCAAAAAATTCTACTTTACAATGTTTTTTTTATTAATAATTGGTCATTAACTAATTTTTATGTAACTAACATTACTTTGAATAGTGCATTCTATGCACTATTTAACCTATAGTACCTAAAGTTCAACGGTATTATTTACATCATGGTGCTATTTGTACAGTAGGTTTCAAAATTTTATGTCAAAATTCTGTCCTTAATACTGAGGGGTTCTTGGATGTTGATCAACATTAAATGTAATTAAATCCACGTGGCTAACATATATACCATCTGATACATTATCATTATTGTAGTTTCACCTTGGTGATTCTAGATTACATTTTGTACAATATTAGACTTTAATGGTTATGCTAATGATATTGTTTTGTGAATCAAACATGCTGAAAACAACTAAATTATCAAACACATTTAAAAACAAAACTAGAATACGAAATGTTTTTAAGATGAATGCATTAAAATATTATAATTATCACTGTATCTGATAAAATATATATTTATTACATGTCAATTTAAAAATATCTACTCTCAATGAGCTTTAGAAAGTGTTGAAAATTGTTGTAAAGGATAGCAATGACTGATACCCCTTTTACGCCAATACAAATGTGGGATCGTCCCGCAATTGAGCGTTGGGGACGTACAATTGCAGTACCGATTTGTAGTGTAAAAATTTGATTGTGGGGTGAATTGTCCCGCGACAGTCCCGGGACAGTGAAGCGGATTGCATTCAGCTTCGATCCTTTGCGGGATGCTCCCGGGATGAACCAGGATTGGCAGTGTAAACGGTTCCAATTTCAAGTTCCGGAATGATTTTACATCCTCATTTGTTGAGGTAATAAATTTACTCAAAAGTAGGTTTGATAGAAGAAATTGTATTTTTGTAAATCATTGTTCTAATAAATATTAATAATATTAGAATATTTTATTACAAGGTATAAGTAATTTTAGAAGTGATTTGTTTAAGTTTTGAAGTACCAGAAAATAAAAACAGACGATAAAGGGGAAATCCCTTAACTACATCTTGGAGGTGCTATTTAAATTATTTGTAAACAATCGTAAACCGGATCATTAGCAGTGTAAACTGACTCCGGTATGGTAAAGCGGATTCGTCCCACAATGTCTGGCCTGGTGTAACATTGCGGGAGCGTCCCGATATTGTATTTTGTTTGGCAGTGTAAAAGTGGCATGATACTATTTTCGCGTTGCACCTCTAGGAAGATACTAGAGGGACTAGCGATAAGAAACTGTAGTATTGTGGTAGCATATAAAACGAAGGGAAAGAAATTGAGAGGAAAAAAATTACCAAGAAACATCAGATTTAACCTGATTAAATCGCATAAAAAATCATACAGCGCATGTGTTCAAACCAAATGGGCATGTGTAGTAAATTAATGGCAGCAAGCCGAGTCTTGGGACCAATAAGCATTCACTAACTTAGAAAATAACCTTCTCAGTGGTTGATTTGCATTTATGAATTAGAGACAGCTGTTAAATGAGAGTAACCCCATGGGCAAATGGTTAAGTGTATAGCCACCGACACATTTATGCACTATGAGTTTGCAGTTCAAGTATCGGACCTAATAAACTGGAAACACAAAAACAATTTTTTTTCACCAAAACTATATTAATGAGGATTCCTTTTTAGGCTGATTTTCAATTTCACCTTAACTTGTTAGAATATTTTTTTAAGTACTTCTTGTTTTATATTACTTTAACAAAACACAATTAAAAACAAATTTAAAATTACTATAATAAAGATACTTAATGTTACGGTCAAAATTTCCACATTTTATATGAATAATATTTTATAACTTAACAAATCATAAACATAGCTTTTTTTCTTATTGAATTACACAATCTTCACTACTGCAAAATTTGGTGATCGTAAAATTCCACTGCAAAACTCCCGAGAGCTCACAACATGCATCGTAATTTACAGATTCTGTGAAAATGTTCATGAGTAAAAAAGACATTCACAGCTACATGTATTAAAATTGTATTTAAAAGCAATGTGACATTTGGTTAAATACAGCAGCGAATGCTGTAATGTATTTAATGTGAAGACAAAGAATGGATTGTTAATGAGGATAACCTCATTAATTTACAGATTATTTTGACATTAATGTATGTTTTTACAATGTGTGTAACACTATTTGTACGTGATAATATTTGCGATATTAGTATTGAAAATATGTTTAATAATAATAACTGTAAAGCATGCAAATCCATGAAAAGTGTTCAAGGTGATAAAAGAGGCTAATCATTTCGTTGTTGCTATTATCTCCTGAGGGTCAACCATCTGCATCTTTCCAGGGATGCAATTTTGCTAGGCGGAGGTGGGCAGGGCCACCCACCCACCCTAAAGCCTATTTGACGGCCTTCCACCCAGTCAAATTTCAACCTGCCACCTACTCCAAGCCTCTGAAAAAGGTAAAAATACTGTTTTAAATCAATTTACCATCCAGCCTTACATTGTTGCTGTTGCCACCCTTGGATTTTTCTAGCTATACCCCTGTCTTTCCTATCGCAATCCTCACCCCACCTGAAACTATATAGTAGTCTCAGCCCCCACCTAGGTGAAGGGAGCCAATGAGTGGGTTACACAATCACCCTGCCAAAGAACACTGGGTGCTCAGAGCTGCAATCAAGATAGCTATCCCTATATATTGTGTGTATCCTATGATGCAGTGATTGTATTTCAAATTTATTTTGTACAGACCTTCATCCAATTGACAAACATTGGGCTTTCACTTTTAATTAATTAACAATCGTATAACTTGCACTTGCCAAATTTAAATGGATTGATTGGATGTTTTAAATATGAAATTTTAAAGAGAATTAATTATGTAAATTGATTTGTCTCCGCTATGAAGTACAGCCAAGTTTTAAAACTGAGAACTCATTGAATTGTTCATTTTGTCTGATTTTTGATATAGTGGATTGTTCATTTTGTCCAGTCCTTGGTATAGTGAATTGTTCATTTTGTCCTGTTTTTGATATAGTGAATTGTTCATTTTGTCCTGTTTTTGGTATAGTGAATTGTTCATTTTGTCCTATTTTTGGAATAGTGAATTGTTCATTTTGTCCAGTTCTTGGTATAGTGAATGTTCATTTTGTCTAATTACTGGTATAGTTTGTTTTAGAGAGAGCATGTCAACATCAGTCCATACAGCTCTCCTTAATTTAGTTAGGAGAACAGTTTTTGTATCTGAAGGATGCATTGAAAGTAAAAGTAGTATAAGAATTATTTTGTTTTCAGTACATCATTGTGTAGTTTTTAGTGACGATTTAATTTCTCTAATTTATTACCAAATAAAGTCATTTCTAAGGATTGCAATTAGCTTTCAACGTAATTCCGATGGAGAGAAAATTGTGTATTTTACAAATGTGATGCACTATATAACATTAGGACTTTTAAAAGGTTCGGTTTACTATGATGTTTGGTTTTTCTGGGTGACCGGTTTAGAGTGGGTTTACCAGATAAGTGGGTATCTTTGAGCTATAAATAAGGATTTTTACGAAGCAGGGCAAGAAAGCGAGAGGGGCGTAGCTGGAATGCGTCCCCTTGTTATCGCAAAAATGTAGTTGCACTCCCCTTAAATTAAGAGCGAACATTTGACAATAAAAATAAATAATAGACAAACATTTGGGCCATATGTAACTCTTAACAGGGCATACAAACACGCAAAACGGAGCAAACATTTTTTTTTTCTTTGCTTGTCAAAACAAAACCGATAACCACGGCCACCTCGGTCTGGGGAAGTGCCTCCGCCCGTCCCCTCCCCCCCCCCACTCTGCCCTTTCGCTGGATCCTGGATCCGCCGTGTCATTTTAAATTGCATTTTTTTAAACATTTTTTAATGATATATCCAAAAATTATTAATTAAAATTTGTTAAATATCAAAAAAATTACAATTTTGTTTCTGTCTATTGTAAAAAACTATCTTTGCAACTTTGGCTTAGCTCTATCACATTTTTGGAATTAAGCAAGACAAGTTAGACCCAGAAATCCACTCTTTAAAGGCAATGTTTAGTACAAGCTAAGATGGCACAAAATTCAGGATCAAAATTTAAGATTTTTAATTAATCTGATTTATTAACCATCTAACCATCAATCAATCAATCAATGCAACAATCCTAAGCATAACAAATTCACACAATAACACAAAATTGTGCTTAGCGATGTAAAACAGTTTTAAAGCAAGTTCTCTGAGCGATACTACAAATCAATTTGTTCATATCTCCTACAGCTATATCTCATGACCACATACAACATTTAATAACAGCTATTCAACAATTCAATATCATATATCTTATGAATGAAGTCTCCGTTTTCTTGCTATTACTGTTGCACTGGTCGATTCAAAAGACATAGGCAAACACTTAAATACCTCTTCAATCTTCGGTTACAACCAACTCTAAAACATAGCAATCTAAAACTCTCATCGTTCAAACAAACACCGAAGCCGTACAACCACAAGAACTGACAACTCTTGCTTACTTAAAATTTGCCAAGCAAATGGTAAGAAGTTGACAATTTTGTCAAGATATGATTGACGATCGAAAATAAATTGCGAACTAAAGCTCAACCAATAAAATCTAAAATATGATTAACATGCAATAACTCATATTCTTTGCAGATGGAATATTTTAGATGTTTCCATCTAAAAATTTTATCTCATTTACCATGTTTGATTATTTTTGTTTTATTATTTTGACATAAATGAAAACTGGTTCATTTCTTTGTCTCTTCTCTAGAGTATATTTCAAAACAAACTTTATCTTCCATCAATGAAAGTGTAACAACAATTATTTGTTAGCTTCGGCTAGAAGGAGCTCTTGAAGTACCCGTCTGATTAAGGAACATTTTTGATGATGGAAGTACAAAAATACAAAAATAACGAAGGCGCTTTAAAAAATCAAACCTGTCGTGATGGGAAATTGAACCCATGAATTTGAACAACAGTAGAACTAAATATCATTTCAACCATTCTCTTAAAAATTAAGGCCATAAAATAACATGCTTTGTATTCACTATACTTTCTGTAACATATTTCAATCTATGAGAACACTATGAGGCAAGTCATGGCAAAACCACCAAGTTGTTGGAAAATTGAAAAATTGAGTTAATATTGAATTCACTTTACACTTGTTGTAAGCTTAAGCCTCAAATTTGGGCTTTGTAGGAGCAATGTCATTTTTGGCTGGATTTTAAGGAGTACAACAGGACACCTGATCCAATTTTGTGCTAATTGTATCCTTATTTATTACTGAAAATAAGGGAAACCAAGGCCAAAGTGGCCTTCATGATGTTCAAATTTTTAAGGTACTGAGGCCAAATGAGTGGGAACTGGAGGCGAGTGGCCTTGGTGCTTTGGTTAAATTTGAGCCCTGTAAACTTTAAAATGAGGGGTCAAAATATCAAAATCAGAAAACGTTAAGGAACAAAATTATTATGTAAGAATTTCCTTTGTATTTGTTTATATTTCCTATTTTTTATTTGCTTATTTCTCAATAACATCCTGTGCAACAACTTGGTGATTTTACCATGCCTTGCCACATATTGTCACCATAAGATACGAATTTAATCCATCCCGTACTTCTACGAATAGATGTGATGGAGCCAGAATATTACTACCTTGACAAGTACCATACGATCACTGTGATCCTTTGGAAAATTTACATTAAGCAATGCATTTCAAAACAAACTTTATCTTCCATCAAGGTGGATTGATGAAAATAAAACATTTGTTTATTATCTGTTGTATGATAACATTTTACCATTATATGCCAAATCATAAAAAAAACACTCAAAACATACTGATGTTTTATCTGGTTGCAGATTACTAAGAAATTCAATCGTGGATGAAAATCAAAGAAATATCAAATGGAAGATAAGTACAATGTAAAAAACGAAACCAAATAAATTTATTATTTACTGGAGACCTTTTGTAAAAACGAAATTTAATGTCATTATTGGAGGCTACTTGATACCAAGGTAAAACCTTGTGAGGGGCTTCTGTGAAAAATGTTGAAAAAAATGATTACATTTATTTCCATATTTATAAATATCAATATTTGGTCATCTTGGGTGTATTCATAATATTATATTTAAATCATATTTATACATTTATTCAAGGAAAATCAAGCCATTTTCTTTTAAATTTCTTGACATTTAGAGTTAGAATCTCAGCCTATTAAAATTGATAGAATAATCTCTAAATCCACAATTGTGATGTAATGAAGATGATAAGATCCAACACCTCAAAGCAGAGAAAAACCATAGGAAAAGGTAAAATAAATGATTGAAATTTCCAACAACTAACTCAATGAAAATAAATCATTCTTGGCAGTTCAAATTAAATTGGAATTTATCGGTTTGGGATTTTTCTGTAGGTTCAGTTGAAATTGTATTGTAAAATTTAGATGAACATTATGTCAATCTATAGTTGAACCTCCAGTAAATGGCCATACTTTGGTTCAAGAAAAATGGCTGCTTAACAGAAATGGTCATGTAAAAGTGGTTCGCAAATAGAGGGCGCTTTATAAATCTCACGCCATGTCCACGCATTTATCTCTATTGTCCATTAGATGAGCTTTTAATATAGTATAACGAATAATTGATTGATTTTGTATAACAGAAATTGAATTCATTGTCCAAAAATATTTGTTGTTTACTTACAGGAGGTAAATTATCATAGAAATTTCAAATTTAGTCAAAAAATTGTTGTGGTCGCTTATAGGAGGTGGCCCCTAATGAGAGGTACCAAAAACACTGATTAGATAGAAAAAACAGGTTTTTATAAGAGTGTCAATTGTGGGAGGTGCCCACTTACAAGGTGTCCATATTTTGATCACCTATGCTTATCAAGAATTTTCCAAGTCGCCAATGGCAACTGAAATTCTCATTTGTCTAAAACAAAACAAACTTTCTCCAAATTGCCTAAATGAAAGTTATACATTTTGTGGCCATTTTTGTATTAAAAAAAATTGGACAATGTACAATTTGCCTTAAAAAATTGGTAAGCTTTATCCATTTGGCTAAAAAAAATTTACCCTAATTGAGCATAGTCAACCAATAGTTACTAGGTTGTGGTAGGCTATGGTCACACTAGAGCCTCGCGCCTGGCTTGAGTCAGTCCGATTTAAATTTTCAGTACGGTTGAAAATTTGCGGCGTTCACATTACATGGATTATCCTCAGGTTTGGTTTAACCTCTGCTCAGGCTTGACAGGAAGTTGGAGCGCCGCCGTGTTTTGAAGATCCGAAGAATGAAATATAAATATATTTACTAAGGAGAAAAAAAGCCTTCTCGATCCTCAATATATCGGCAAATAGAGGAATCAGAATTTGACTCGTGCGCTTTAGATTCCTAGCTTATGATTGGTTATGATTCTGAATGTAAAATGTCAACCCCATTCAAATCAGGTCATTCTAGGTTCAACCTCGGCGTCGTGCCGAGGTTGAGCTGCCTGGGTTGAGAGCGATTTCAACACCGGTTGGTTCACACCACTTAATTCTTAACCGTATTGACTCAACCCAGCTAGTCTGACCGTAGCCTTAGATTAGTTGATGACGTCACAATTAACCATTAACTTGGATTGACAAGGTTACACATTTAGATTTGAAAGTCGTCGTTTCCATAGTTAAGTTACTATGCTGGTATCTCCACTGTCTTCAACTTCATTTACGAAGCTTTTAGGAGCTTTGGTTATTAAACACTTTAATTACATAAAGAAACTAAAATCAAAGTTTCCACTTGACCAAAAAATGCCATTTCCTTTAATGTATTAATGGTCAAGTACTTTATATTCTTAATAAAATAGATGATGTATGAATCCAAGTGTTGTATATATCAAAATTTTCTTTGGCAAAATTTTGTATACTAATCACATTCATTAGTAACTAGACAATATACATTTTTTAATATTTGAATTTTAATTATTTTAAGTTAAAGGTTCAATTATGTAAAATATTTTTTTTTAATATAATATATTAAATTTTATGAGTGCCTACATTGATGAAGTCTTATAATTTTTGTATTATGTAAATGATATTCTCATTTGCTTTTACAGATTACAAAAAATGTAGTCTTACATAAAAAAAATGACAATAGAATGAATGTGCTAACAATTTGTCGTCTGCTTGCTTTACAATTGTGAAGAGGAAGTAAGAAATGTTTATGTACAAAACGAAAATAAAGATCAAAAGATAAACGAAAATACGAGACGAGACCTATAAACGTCAAGTAGAGAATGACTTTCAAAGGATAAGAGATAATTGTTTCCTGCAAAGAGCCATTAAAATATCTAATGCTTTTGATACTTTGAAAAACATTGCAGCAGATGTTGAAACAATTGTAACCTCACCCCATTCATTTCAGTCCATGATAAGGACATGCAAATATATCATACTCTATTATAAGCCCACTACATTGAACATGGAATCTTAATCAGTGTTTCATGTGGATATTTATCCTAATATAAGCCCAATAACCTTGAACATAGAATCCCAGACAGTATGATGTGGAAATAGGTCTATATCCTGGTACAATCTTATTACATTGAACACTGAATCTGAGACAGTATAATGTGGACATACAGTCAACCATCTCATTTACGAACTTCTCTTTTACAAACCTTCTATTTTACAAACACAATTATGTCAATGGCATCATTAAAATAATGTTCACTGATGCAATTGTCCGATAATTTATCACTGATATGTTTTTGTTTTTCATATTTTTTCCTCCTAGTTCATTTATACAACTTTGTTTAACAACCAAGAGCACAAAATAAACACAAATAAGTGTTTTTGAGGCCTCACTTGACCAGTTTTTATGAACATTCTCATTTATGAACTTTCTCATTTACAAACACCTTCCAGCCCAAGGGGTTGTATAAATGAGAAGGGCGATTGTACACCCTAATATAAGCCCACAAACCTTGACAAGGAATCATAGTCAGTGTGTGATGTGGATATACACCCTAATATAAGCCCACTAACCCTGAACATGGAATCATAGCCAGTGTGGGATGTGGACATATACCCTGGTATAAAGCCACTAACCTTGAACATGGAATTACAGTCAGTTTTTGAGTGGGCTTAAACCCAAATATGGAAATATGATGAGTAATTCATTTCATGAATTAAACAAATTATTGGTGGGTATATACAAGGGTCAATATTAAGTTCAGAAATATTTTAATGCAACTATTTATTAGAAATGAACCAAATTTAACCAACAACAATAATTATTGAGATATATAACCAGATAATGAATTCCAATTTGTGTTATTGGTTTTAATATGGCAAATTGAAATGTTCTTCGCAACAATAGAGCAATCAAATACATCCACAAATATTTCTTTAGTTTAATTATAAGAGGACAAACGCAGCATTAGCTCCACTAATAAAGCCGTTGCTTGAATTGCTATTCATTAAGTTGGTATAATATTTCGTGGCTCGGTCAAAGCATTTTGCTAACAGAATATCACATAGCTCTCCTCTATGGGATGCCAGAGTTCCACTGTCAATCACGTTTCCATGTGACTCGGACTTTGTCCTGATTGGATATGACAAATTATGATTAATTTATCGGATTGATGAATCTATAACGATGCATCTTAGTGATTCGGTACAGATCAAATTGAGTTCTATTGCCTTCTTCATTTGTATTATTATGTCTTTATTCAGTTACTTATTTGTTCATTTATGTTAATTTGAAGAATGATCTCATGTCTTTCCAAACATTTCACTCTAGGAATTTCTTTATGAGAATGAAGATACATGTATTTCTAACCAATCTTCATACCTACCAACATTTGTACCGTGAAAAGCGGTAGGCCGTCTCGTCGCCGCGAAGCAGGTGGACCAGCGCCCTCATTTTACTCGGTCAAAAGAACATTTCGCCCCGCCTTCCGTTGTTAGGTTATTTACCCTGAAAATGCTCATTTTTAGTGCCAATTTACTGCTTATTTTTGTCTTTTTTGGTGTCTTTGACGTTTTTCAGTGTCTATATTATTATTTTGGGTTTAAATTTCAAAATGCGGTAGGATTTCTATGCAAAAGCAGTAGGCGGTAGGAAGGTCGAAAAAGCAGTAGCCTACCACCACAATCGGTAGGGTTGGCGGGTATGAATCTTATTGCATAAAAGTATGATGATGCATGTACAATGGACCTTCTCGTTTACAAACTCCACAGGCTGGATGGTGTTTGTAAATGGGAAAGTTCGTAATTGAGAAGGTTCATGAAAACTGGTCAAATATAACTTCCAAAACACTTATTTGTGTTTATTTTGTACTCTTGGTTATTAAAACCTGTTGTTTAAATGAACTATAGGAGGAAAAAAATATGAAAACTAAAGAAATATCAGTAATAAATAGTCAGATAATTACTTCATTGCCCATTGTCTTAATCCTGCCATTGACTGCAGTAGTGTTTGTAAAATAGAAGGTTTGTAAATGAGAAGGTCGTAAATGATAAAGTCAACTGTATCTCATTTTCTTGTTGTAGGCCTGCATTATAATTTCTTATCCGAGTTCATTCATGATGATGACATAATCAATGTTGAAATATTGGATCAAAAAGTGATAATGTGTTGATTATTTTATGGTATATGCATTATACTTTCTTATCTGAGATAATTTCCCAAGATGAGACAACCAATATAACTAATTATTATTCTATTGTGCTGTTTTAAATGGTTCAATATTATTTGGTATTGAACAAAAATTCAATCCCAAACCACTGTCACCAGGAGTGGATTGCTATAAAACAGTCTTAACTTACAGAATAAACCTGGCTTTAACCCATACACGGTCTTAGCAAAGTCACCCCAGTTAAACCATTGCTATAAAACAGTCTTTGCTAAAACCGTGTTGAGTATTGAATCTCGAACAAACACTCCATAGTAACAGTAATTGAGGGCGCTATTTTAGGTAAATTTGTGCCACATTTGATTTTTTTAACAGAAACATACAAGTTTGTAACTTCATGATATGGTCATGAATAAACAGTTGTTTATAAACATTTATGAAAACAGCCAGTTCAAGCTCAAGTAAAGCTCAAATAATGTAAAGGCCATGTTGAAAGTGATTTAAGACCATTTAAAGCCTGCTCCGAGTAGGTTTTATATTTCAAGACTGTTAAATGCTAAGACCACAGTATAGCAATGGTCTATAATTAAAGACCAAGCGCGAGGTTACAATTATAGACAGTTTTAACGTTAAGACTGTCTAAAGACTGCTCCTGATTTTGACATGTGACGACTGTTTGTTCGAGAAATGGGAGCAGGGATGTAATTATGCAGGGCGGAGGGGGGCGGGGCGGCCCATCCTAAAAATGTTTCACCCACCCTTGAGCTTATTTTCAGACCTTTCAACCAGCTTAATTTTAACCTTTCACCTACCCTAAACCAAAGGTAAAAATACTGTTTTTAGTCATCATACCATCCACCCATACATTGATGCCAGCCCACCCTTGGATCTTTCTAGCTACATCCCTGCGGGAGTTAGGACAGTCAGTAAATGGTCAGTTTTTAACCTTTCATTTCTACCGATTTGCCTAATATTGGTCTTATGGTTTACAGGATGATATCCCCTGGTTAGTTGGCTACTATGCAAAAAAAAGTTAAGGCATGGCCGGCATATCCTTATCTACATCATTAAAACGTATATTAACTAATTGCATATTATATTCTTGCACTCTTTCTTACAGCTTCTGTTTCGTAATATTATGTATCTCGGTTGGATGCTACAAAAATGGTCATATGAACCTCTCTGAAACTCAATCAAATTCTATTTTCAACTCACGGACCAAGATCCAATTACCATTAACCAGGACGAAAACAAGTTAGCGGAGAAACACAATACAGACCAACACAGTAACAGAGGACATAAAATCTACACTATTCTATTATCATTACTTCAAAGGCCATGAAAAATTTAATAACTTTAAAATTACAAGATAGATAATTGTCTAGTACACTTAAAACAACAACTCTCGCTATAATAATAGTCCTTTTAAATGGCTTTCGGATAATTACAAGCAAATGCTTATGATCACCAGGAACTAAATGTTTAATTCAATGACATGAAATTGGACAGCCATTAACATCATGTCGTATGTTTCTGCAAGTTTTCAATGGACTGGTGATGTATCTAGCTGGGATGTATATATCTAACAGAGAAGCTTGGTGGTGATGTGCAACACGGCACTTTGTTACTAGAATGTTACGCACGCTATTACATGTCACACGGCATGATATCCGTTAACAGCTTGAGTACTGGAGAACTGACAACAGTGCTTGCTATTGTCCAGGTATCAGATGGTACCAGATAAAAGGAACTTACTACAAAAAAAACCTATTAGAAAACGTAACTAAATATTGTTTGGAGTGACTTTAAAGAAAAATTCCAGGATTAACATTTCTATGGATAAATCTATAGAACAATTAATTGTGACCTAACATAAAATTTCACAACATTTGGACAATGTGATAATCCTGAAAAAACATGTTGCAAAAAGAGTTGTAAAATCAAAAGTGGGTCTAGAATTACACAGTGTTAAAAAATAGGAAAATTGGAATTTTTGAAAGGGCTGTGCATGAAAACCATAATTACATTACAAATTTAAATTACATAATTGGGAAGATCAGCCAAATTCACATTAGAACAGGTATATTTTAATATAACCTCTAATACTGTTTTCAAACACAACCTTTTTAAAATCCGTAATTTTCCTATTCTTTAGCATTGTGTAATACAAATAGAGTAGTAGACCCACTTTTTTAATTAAGACCTACTTTGGATAGTGTTTTCCTTCATTATTTCATTGTCCAAATGTTGTGAAATTTTGTCAATTAGGTCACAACTAATTGTTCTATGGATGTATCCATTGAAATTTCAATAATGGAGTTCCCTTTAATACAGGGCTGGTTATTAGAACAGGAATTGAATTGTTTATATCAACATGGATGTAATGATGCTTCATATCCCATCATACTTCAAATGTTGTCAAATAAATACTTCCTGGTTTAAAGTGTATATACAAATTTAAACAAATTATCATTTAAAAAATTTCCAGATTGAAAATTGCATGGTTTAATAAAATTATGTCAAAATCCAGGCCTCGAATTTAACCAACACACCAAGGCTAACACTACCATTTTGGTAAGACGATTCCCATTTTTAAGACCTGGCTCCCAGCCAATTGTCTTCTCCCTGTTTTTCACATATTCTCTAATTTTATAAATAATATTGCATATTTCTTATAATATATAGGATTATTAGCAATAAATATCATGAAAAATCTTTAATATTTGAGACGGTTGTCTCACTCTGTCAGTGGTAAGGGACTTCGCCCACTAAACAGCCAAACAATGGCAGGTGGAACCCTACCCACCCTTGGGTTGATACAAAACCTCAGTGGTGCTTCACCCCAAAAGTCTGTTTTTTGTATAGACAATTTTGGCATATATACAAACTACAAAAAAAGCGTTAATGTAAAAATAAAATACCTATATCTGTGGTTGGTTCAACCTGATCAGTATTACTGAGATTTATCTAATCCAAAGTTTATAAATCATGTAAATTTAAAAATTCTTATTCAACCTAATAATAACAGACTTGACTATTTCTATAACCTAATCATATCTTACTCTTCCTATTTCTACATATAACCTTTGGCAAGTAATCCTAAGATTTATTGGCTTGAAGTAAATCTAGTTAATCCTCCGTTGCTTAATCCACGCGCATATCAAATCTAACAATAGTATGGTAGACATACAAAGTGATTATCTACCCGACAACATTATATCTTACCAAGTATTCTTTTGTTTTAGGGGCGAATACACACTTTTAGAAAGGGGGTCGGTAAAACGTTTTAGGGGGTCGGTAGAAAGTTTTAGAAGGTTTAGGGCATCCTTCTACAGAAAATTTTGGTCTTTAGATGTCCAGAAATGGCCTTAGGGATGTGCTAAAGATCAATTCTTGTTTTATGATAGCTAAATATTTGACGTTTTATAGACAATGTTAATAAATATTGGCCTATTTTATTTTCAAAAGGCACACTCCAACCCCCCTCTAAATCCGCCCCTGCTTTTTAGGATTCATTTTCGAATCGCCATTAACTTCATCACCTTCACCATCCCTATCATCATCGCCTTCATCATATTTTTTATTTCTCATTTTTGTTGTTGGTGAGACACCAAGAATAACCCACAAATGTACGAAGTGAACTTATTTTTTATGGTGTTCTTCTGCTGGTAATTTGGCAGTACACGGGGAAGACAATCCAATACTCTTTCTAAAGAGTTTACTGCCTTCTTTAACATGCACTTTACCAATGACAGTGACAGTGGCAATGATGATGATAACAATAACAATAATAATAACTTGATATAACGCCTAACCAAAATCCAAGATGGTCACTCATGACAGGTAAATTAACATGCAAATTTTAATTAAAGTGGTCTCTGGTACAAAATGCACTGATTAGATAAGAATAACAAAGCGTTTTTGCATAAGTTAAAGATATATTGTCACCTGAAAATGACCAAAAAATCATCAACATTAATTTTGAAATTAACTTGATCATATCAA
>JAOTQE010063833.1:0-18117 GCA_025631205.1 Nesometra sesokonis
TGATGACCTTTCCAAAAATACCAAGTAAACATCTGGTCATTTTCTGAAAGTAAATGGGCCCTGGCTCCCGGACTATACCAAGTATATGGTCAGCAATGCACTATAAGTATACATGGGAAAATGCAGCCATCATTTAGAATAAACCTTAAGGCATCAAAAACATCAACAAACATGGTAATTATATACTACCTTACTAGGTAGTTCTCTGTGTTGCTAGGTAGATCTCCCTAGTAATTTAACATGGTACATCTACCTAGTCAGAGGGTACTATTTTTTTCAAAGGGTTGCTTTGATAGAAAGGTCCTAAAAAATGGGTTAACAGACCACACCACACATGCGAACGATGCTAAACGATGCTAACTCGTATTGTACACTGCTTGATGAAACATGTTTTCTGATTTGTGGGTCTAGGGGCCACCCCAGGGTATATGTAAGTGTATACTGTATTCCTATATAAAAAGTAAAAATTCAGTTAAAATAAATATATATTTACAGATATACACCCAAGAGCCTGAAATCATGAATTACAAAATTACAAAATATCTCAAATAGTTCAAAAGCTAAGGGTATAAAAGTGGGGTGAAATCACTTATGTTGATTAATTCATATGGTAAATTAAATAATTGGGCTAAAATGTGTTTAAAAAGTAGCACATTTTTAGCAGTCTTTCATGGGCCGATGAAAAAGGAGCAAAATACAGTACTTATTCAGGCCTAACGGTTGAATTGGATGTAATGTGAGGAGCCACTGCCCACAAGCTGTTCAATCGTAAAATATAATTTCTCTTTACAGATACAGGGGTTACCACCCCTAGATAACAGTGCTGTTAATGGAATTGTAATGAATGATAATGACAGTGAAGTTGAAAAACTTTCAAAAGAAATAGAAAAGGAACGGTAAATAAAATGATTTTACTTTGAATTATATTATAAATTGCAGTAAATTAATTTGTTTCATTTTAAGATTATTGCAAAAACAATCAAGCTCAATTCGAGGTATACGCCATGGAACGTGATCAAACTTAGAAAGATAATTGAAATTCGGGGTTTGTGTAAGCATTTTATCTAGAATATCTAAGGGCCTACTAGGCCTTCCTAGCAGTGGCGGCGCTACGGGGGGCTATAAACCCCCCCCCCTTCAGGGACCTTTGCCCCCCGTCGGGGAGAAAATTAAGGTTTCGTTAGGGACTTTGTAGGGTAATGTCAAGGGACAGACGAAGCCTCAACACCAAACGTGATAAAAAGCACGCAAAAGCACGGCAAATAACGGTTTTTTTTTTGCTCGTCAGACTGAAAACTGGGGGCACGCCCACCTCAAAATTAAACTTGCCCAACTCGTCGGGGGACTCGTGCCCCCTTTCGGGGGCATTGCCCTGCTGTCGGGGAATTCCCAAGCTCTATATCTCAATATGTAATGCTAAAATAGTGTACAATGTGGCTTATTTGCACATTACAAAATGTAGTACCTTCTTTAGGAAAGAGTAGGAGATTGTCTTTTGTGTACTCCTGAATCAGCACCAGAATTACCTCACCAGAAACAAGCCTTCAAATTTAATGGGTTATCCTTGGTGTATCACTCAGATATTTTATAATTTAATTTTGTAGCATTGAGTATCTAGAAAAAAGCAAGAACCTGCAGTTACAGCTAAATGACCTAAAATCAGAAATAGAAGAGTTAAAAGTAGAAGAAAAACAAACAAATTGGGACATCATTCACAATCAACTTTTACAAACTGGAGAAAATAAATATGCAACATTACAGAAGGTAGGCACACAATTTATTCTTTCTATTTATTCCTCCTTTGAGGAGATAACCAAAAAATATTGTTCAATCTGTGACAAAATATTGAACGAGTCGAAGATGAGTTCAATATTTTGCCACAGTGAGTACAATATTTTTTTGTATCCCCCGAAAATAAGCATTCAGTATTATAATTATTATTCAATATTTTGCTTGCAAGTTCAGATTTGCCAGAGTCTAGCCTAGCATTGGCCTGCCAATAGCCTAGGCCTAGGAGTTTTCAAAATGTAAATCTATGTTGTTAGTTGCAGATATTCACGATAAGCATTAAAAACAATTCTTTATTACTTGCTAATTCTGCATAATCAACAAAATAAGTTTGAAATACTGAATTTAGAGGGTGGTTTTAGGCCTATAATCAAGTTATCTTGAGGTGTTGGATATTACTTGTGCGGTGTTCAATATTACATAATATTGATCCGTTTAAAACAGCACAATTGTATTGATTGAATACATCACCTCTCCTTTTTTATTGGCCTGAGGGTCGAAATACAAGTTAATAGCACACAGTCTTTCAGATGAGATGTTAAGCTATTTTTCGTGTGTACAAGATAGGGGTTTGTCACCACCAGGACTGGAAGTTAGTCCATTTTGGACTTTTGTGGTTTATCCTTTTTTTGTGGTTTTTCTTCTTCTTCGTGCCCGTGTGTGGACCTTTATTAACAAACGTAAATAGACCTCCAGCCCTTTTATCATACAAACAAAATTAATTGAGGGTTTCAATACATTGCTTTCTATATTGAAACATAATTTAAACAATTTTTAACCATATTTATATTATCTGATGACATTAAATGGAAAAATTTAATAAAGAAATAGTACCATTTAAGTTGGGCAAAAAACGATTTGTACTTTGAATAAAATTTGGACAGACTGCTAAAAAACGATATTCGTCTTCTATTGTATTTAGATGATTGACATTGACAATTTTTTCTTGTTTTTTTATTTTGGCCAATCTGCCTTTTTCAACTTCCAGTTCTAAAGTACCTAGTCTGAACTTTAAAAATATGCATTCATATTTGAAATCCATAGTTAGTGTTAGATACTTATCTACCCCAAACTTAGTTTTGAACGTTTTATAATAATTTAGTTTTCAGTCACCCTTATGACTCCATCTGAATACACTGTTGATATTCTATAACAACTTTAATCTTTTTTTAGACAAAGTCAGGAACAACTCAAGATCGTGTCACTTTCTTCGAGGAACTTTGACGGTTGTTAGCAGAGGAAA
Organism: Nesometra sesokonis; assembly: GCA_025631205.1. NCBI lineage: Eukaryota > Metazoa > Echinodermata > Crinoidea > Comatulida > Antedonidae > Nesometra > Nesometra sesokonis. The sequence continues at coordinate 3,032 of JAOTQE010063833.1, forward strand.
ACCGTCCATCAATCTCATCTTTAAAAGATTACAAAGTGCCTTTGACATGCTACTGTCTAATCGTCTTATTATTTGTCTTCCTATACAAATTGAACACATTTGAACTTTAAACTTTGACCTATGAACTATCCTGTAAACCTTGAGATGTATAAAATATAGAGTTGTATATAACCATAGATGTATTATTTTAACGGCTAGATAGTGAACGTCCACAAAATACATAGCCCCAAAGTGCAGTTTCATGGAAGCTCCTACTATTAAAGAACATGTCGAGAATCAAACCAATCAAATCGCGGTACGTTTTAACACCGTTGCTATGGCAAAATGGCACCCCCAATTTTTAATAAAAGTTTCTGATTTATCAATAAATTGAAGTAAATTTTATCCAACTATAAAGATAATTGACAAAGTAAAATATACCTAACATCCAAAAATAATTTTTATAACAAATGAATGTTAAAAGTACATTAATTATAAAACAATTATTATTATTTAACTCGGATGTTTCTGACAAAGACGGATGATCATAAATTGTAGAAACCTACATGAGACTGCAATTCTACATTTAAGTTCACTATCTACCCATAAATAATCTATCTGATATAAACAATCTTTTCTGTTACGAGATATAAATATGTTATATCATGTATTTAATTATTGCATCTGTATGATAAGAAGCCTTCTTTTATATGCAACTCTATATTAATTATTCATAGCTAAAAATATCGCTCTTATAATATACAAATAGTAATATATTTTTTGATAATTAAAAATACTTAATAATGGACTTGTGCATAATAGATGACCAGTAAACAATTTTTGTTTGTTGCGATTTAACAAGACATTAAGATAAGAAGTATAATACATACTCCAAGCAATGAGATACATGCCATCGTGACGGGATTCAATATTTTGACAAAAATTATGTCATCATCGGGAATGAGTTCTTGATGATGACATAATTTATGTCGATATTTTGACATTATGGTGATGGCATAATTTATGTTGAAATATTGAATCCTGTCACGATGGTGTGTATCGCATTGCTTGGAGTACACTTTCTTGATGTTTATTAGTGGACATTATATAAAGATGAAAATGATCCAAACTTGATATTTGTATTCATAATTAGTTCCTGCATCATGACCCAGTGCAAAAAACAGCACCCTTTAAGGAATATCTTGCTGAAAAAGTAGCTTTTTCACAGATTTGATAAAAAAAATACATGGCTGTCATAACATCATATGACATCATGATTATGCAAATTATCAATTTTTTCCCCTTCTCCCTTAAACCAACACCTTGCCTATCCCAAAATAAGAAGATAATTTCAAAATAATAATCTTAGTATTTTTGCCATTTATTTATAAATCACCTATTTTCCTTACAAACATGTCTTGCACAGAGGTGAGAATAACACTGTGCAGTGAAAGAATGATAAAATATATTTCAAAGCTTAAATTCTTTGAGGAATTGTTGAAAATTCTAGATAAATGTTTGTCCCTCATTGTTCAAATGCAAATTGTGATGGTATTAACTATGAGTTGCAGCAAGTAATCCAAAATTTATCTAGATTTGTAAACAATTTCTCATAAAAAATAAGCTTTGACTTGTGTATATATTGTATTATTCTTAAAGATGTATTGTCACTCATAAATAACCAAAAAAGCAATAACCATTAATTTTGAAATTAACTTGTTCATATTAAAGTGACATCAAAGTTATGAACTTTAGAATATAAATTACTGTATTTAAAAACTGTTTACTAAGACTTTTACACTGAAAAATTATCAAAACTTTTAAAGGCTTCTAGTCTTTTTTTATGGATTTTTGCTAATTTTAAGCAATATAATATTGCAAAGTAGGGGTAAATATTGTTTTAATATTCTAATTTCTGGTGGAATGATCATAATTTATATATTTTTTCAAAAAAAGCAAGTCATTTTTAAAATCAATTTTTTTGGTCATTTTTAGGTGACAATGCATATTTAAACAATAGTAACATAGGAAAAATGTAAAATCTGAGATGCCAATCACTAGATTTTTAAGCAATTTCAATTCTCAAAGAATTTAAGCTTTGACTTGTGTATATTGTATTACTCTTAAGCAATAGTAACATAGGAAAAATGTTATTCCAATCAACAGTGAATTTATCTTTCAATGGTACCCATTGCGTGCCCCTGAGATTACCGCACAATGGTTGTTAGATGCGTGCATATGAAACTGTACTTGCGTGTCTACATTCACCAACCATTCTCATCTATTTGTTGGCAATCCCCCACCAATATCGATTGTCGTAATTTTATTTTTAATTATTAACTTAGACAAAACTTCATATAAGAAATGCAATCCACTAAGCAAATGACATTGATTTATTTAATTGTGTTATATATATTTATATTGAACTATACAATTATCTGAGACATTGAATCAATAAGAAATGATCTAAATAATTCCCTCCTTGGTTTTATAACAAGCCTTCTATTACAATGCACTAGTGAAATACCTTGATTATTAAATGGAAATTCATTTACAGATGCCTAATTTAATGACAATGTATACCTTTTTACAGATGCCTTTTAATATAAGATATTGATAAATGTTTTAAATAATTTAAATAGCAACGCTCTTGCTCATTTTGAAAACAAACAATTATATTAAGTGTTATTGTTTTCTTGATAGTGTAAGGTAAGGGAAATAATAACTTAACAGTTACTAGTACATCACAATTTTTAAACAGAGCTCGCAAGTCTCACTATTTTGGCAGAAGTCTCACTATTTTCCAGTCAATCTCACTCTTTCACTATTTTTTGCATTTTCTCACTATTTTTGACATTTTTCCACTATTTTTTCTGAAAATACACTATTTTTTCTGAAATTACACAAAAAACCAATGATTTTGTGTACACAATACCAGACCACAGTTCTCAGATTATCCAACAATAGAAATTAACTGTACTTATTACTAAACATTGATTTCCCTATTGAAAGTACACATCAAAGGGATGCACATTCTTAAATTCACGGCTCATATTTTTGGCCAAAATTCAAATTTTCGGTCGTTAAATTGACAAAAATAAATCTCACTATTTTTGGATCTCCAAACTTGGGAGCTCTGTTTAAATCCTATTAACAAGCATGTCACTATTCTACCAGTAGTTATCAGTTCTCCATGAAGGACATATTCATAACAAAAAAATTGACTTACAAAGCAAAGTGTAATATTTTTCAGTCACTGATTGGAGAAATGACATTTTATTAACCATACAGATTATGGCCGTATGGTTTTACAGCAGAGAACAGTTTTTACAGTATCTCTTTTTGTCAAGAACCTTATCAGTAAATGTATTTTTTAAAACAAAGATTGATAAAAAGTGTTCGTGACAAAATTGTTTTACTTCAATGAAGTTTTCAGTATTGTTCTGCACCATCAAAATAAATATCTTGCTAATTTTGTAATATAAATTCCATCTAAAAATTAAGTATATTTATATTTTGTGTCAACTAAGTATGTTCCTCCATTTGTATTATACAGCTTGTATTTTGTACATGTTAAATAGATGTTTAATTGTGTTCTGTGGATATTGATATATATGTAGCGTTGATAGTAGCTGGTGGGACGCGGTGAAACCATGGTAACCATTAGGTGTTCAGCCACATTAGAAAGTTTTGTCAAATCTTATCACAATGAATAATTTTGTTTAGTTTCCGCTTAATTGCATAGCTGTACATTATATTCCTATCCGTTATAAACGTTTATTGTGATAAGCCAGTGAGGCGATCAAAAATTCCCTGCATTTCTTTAAAAATGTATGGTAAAATTCATTAAATTCTTCAATAGGAATGTACACATAATGAGGATATGGTATAATGGTTACGCCAGGTAACAATACGCTAATTATTTGTAACCCGTCATAATCCTACCCCCTCGTCTAGTAGGTTGTAATTTTTTAATTAGATGTTGAGATGACTCGAAACACTACTTTCTTTTCGAGTATTTTATATAGACTACGAATACAAATGCCATTTATTGGAGTGGTGTTAGTTTTTCGCAGCTATTGGTTTTTCTCTGTTGAATTCCAATTGTAATTTTATTTAGTGTTGTGTTTAATATATGTTTTATGTATCAATTATTTGTTTGTCTGATTGTAGTAATTATATTTCAAAAATATAATTTTAGATATTTTAAATAAAATGTAATGATATTATGATTGGAGTGGTGCTGTAGATGGATGGATAACATGCTTGCCTTCCAATCCGGAAGTCTCTGGTTCGATCCTGACTTCACATGAGGTTCTTTTTCACGACCTAACAGCGCCACTCCTTATGCCTCATAATGAGACTTTTCGAGTATTTTATATAGACTACGAATACAAACGCCATTTATTGGAGTGGTGTTAGTTTTTCGCAGCTATTTGGTTTTTCTCTGTTGAATTCCAATTGTAATTTCGTTTATTGTTGTTTTTAATATAAATGTTTTATGTATCAATTATTTGTTTGTTTACTCTAATTGTAGGAATTATATTTCAAAAATATAATTTTAGATATTTTAAATCAAATGTAATGATATTATGATTGGAGTGGTTCTGTAGATTGATGGATACCATGCTTGGCCTTCCAATCCAGAAGTCTCGGGTTCGATCCTGACTGCATGAAGTTTTTTTTTCACCAGAGCCGTATATAGAGAGTTTGGCCAACTTCTCTCTATATACGGCTCTGTTTTTCACGACCTAACAACCCCACTCCTCATAATGAGACTTGGGTTATCATCCTGTTAAAGTGGCGAGAAAACTCGCTGTTGGAGACGTTACACGAAATAATAATTTAAAATAATATATTGTAGTCAAATGAAGCAAACACCTTTGCCTAGTGTTTACAATGAACACTTCTGTATGAAGACAACGCAAGACCCGTTTGTACTAAAAATATTATTTTGTTTCCATAGAAATTACAAGAAATTTGAAAAAGTGTCCATACCAGACCGAGAGCATGAACATTCAGTGTGTCAATCAAATCGAATGACAAAATCGTTAACATTTATTTTGGAATTTTCTTTCAAGTTAAACCATTGTGGACTTATTTTTTTGCTACGTTTCGGTTACTGGCATTGGAAACCTTGTTCACGCAAGTGACGTGTAGATCTGGCGTCGTCACAGTTCGTGTCTCGGTGTTGTCTAGCGCCACCATTTTTTCAGGTTTTCGCTGGTGTCCCCCGCTGGGTGTATCGTGAGTGCAGTTGGTTAACAAGTTGTCATAGATGTGACTTAGTTCATGGCCTCCTTGTTTTTTTTTGTCTTTAGTAGATTTTGTAAAAATTGTCATACATGTTTAATTGTGATTGAATCTTTTTATCCATTTATCGTTGATCGATTATCGTCATAGTATGGACCTGTATCTCGTGTGACGATTATGCCTAAAAATTTGTTGTTGGCCCAAGCCCGACTGACCAAGTGTTCGCAGCTAATCAAGGTCAGCCCTTTTTGTAGTTTGTACATTTCCCGATTTTGTGGCCAAGTATATAAAATGATCCTGAAAATTGTAGGAAATGCATATATACATACATTATCCCGGAAATTGCAAAATATACTTCAAGTGATCCTAAAATTCAAATATAATAAGGTTGTGTTATTGTAGATCAGTGGCGGCGCCAAGATTTCCCCGACAGGCAGGGCACCCCGACAGGTTGGGATGGGCGTGTCCCCGGCTTTTTAATTTGACAAGGGAAAAAATGTTCTTGGCGTATTTCGCGTGATTTTTAGGCGCTTTTTGTATGGTTGGAACTTGTCTGGACCTTGAAAATACCCTACGAAGTTCGTCCTCGACGAACCCTTCAATTTCTCCCCGACGGAGGAAAAGGTTCCCCCGTAGCGCTGCTGTTGCAGATACAGTAAGAGCCACCCACTAAAAAAACAATCCAACTGACCGACCGACCCAAATTTCAACAATTTTGGCAACAGAGATATTTTAGGCTTAATTGTGATTATTATTGTTGATGTTACAAGCGATCAGATTGACACGTCTACGATTTTTTTTTATTTCAGAGACAACAGCGGTTACACATTTAATGATAAAAACGTTTTATTTCCTGGTGATGTGTTTATATCACTGTTACAAATTGTACATTACCAATAATTAAATTGCTACGAATTTTTGCAATAAATTCATAGAAATGTATCATCGTATGAAAATCGTTTTTCCTGTTCTTTTATTTGTTTAGTGGTATACGAACTTCGGAATGAGGGTTCAATTTAGTTAACATTTACTAAATCAATAGAACATGAATATAATAAAAAGGAGAAAGCCATTAGGTGTACGTCCACATTCGAAAGTGTTGTCAAGTCTTATCACAGAGATAATTGGAATAGTTTCCACCTGATGGCTTAGCTGTACAGTATATTTATATCATTTATAAACATTTAATATAATAAACAAGTGAAGTGGTTAATTCAACATTGCCCTGCATTTCTTGTGGGCAATATGATCAAAATCTCCAGTGGCAAATAGAAATTCTAAATTTTATAGTTGTGGCAATGTAGTTTGGAAGAGAAAATTAGCTAAGAACCATTTACAATTTTTAGAATGTTTATTCGTACAAATTGAAGTTATTCTAAAAATAATGTATTATGTCGCCCGTAACAGGAATCGACCTCGCGACCTTCGCCTCATTAAAACGGTCGTGTTAAACGATTATATTCTTAACCGTCCGCTTTGCTAAGCGTGTGGGACAATTGTGCCTAGGCTCAGTGTTCTAACTTTTTAGCTAATTTCATGGCTCAAAGTGTTATTTTGTTATTGTTTTGTTATTGAAAGGTAATGAATTACATCTTATTGTATGGATAGACCTAACCTATGCCTTGTTTCAAGGGGAATTCATGTATTCTACAGCAAAAGCTGGGCTGATTTTTTTGTGTCATTCCCTGATGGAATCTCTGATTATATTAATGTACATCTGATTACATTAATTGATTAGATATTGAATTGATATAACCTTTTGAATACAGTATGTGATGAGCTTGATTTTTTTATGGTTTTTTAGGTTCCCTTTAATACAAAAAAACTCCAGTTTTAATAGGCCTATTTCTCAGCCTCAATTTGTTTTTATGTTTTTAGCAATTTGAGCCTCATTGTTCTCATAAAGTGTGTTCTTAAAAAAAAAATGTGTATTTGGCATGTGGGTCAAATTTGCTACTATAGCAGAGCAGTACAGTTTACAGTAACGGATTTCAGACATGTTGGATAGAAAATCATAGGCGAGGGTGTAATCGTTTACGATTGCTTGTTATATAATATATTTGGCACTATCGCCCGCCTCGGCCCAAGTGTCGCCTCGTCTGTTTGTCTATTCTGGCTACGACCATGGATTTCATTCGATTTCTATGCAAAACATAGTTGATTTTGTATCTCTAAATTTACGGTGTTGAATCTTGATATTCGGACTGCCAGACTAAAATAATGAGGATGTTTCGATATATTAACTTACAGGTTAAACAAATGTAAACGTTGAAATGGGAGGAAGTATGGTACGTTTCTCGTTTATCATTACCTTCGTCCCACTGAATGTGGGGAGAGGGTATTGCAATGAGCTCCGTCTGTGTATGTGTGTGTGTCTGTCTGTCTGTCTGTCTGCCTTATGTTCGTCCACATCCATATCTCAAAAACTATTGGGTCGATTTACTTCAAATCTTCAGACAATGTCAGAGCCTGACATATCTAGGTCCTCCCGAGGTTTGGTGCTGATCCACCTTACCACATGAATTTTGGATTCTAATATTATGTGATTTTGTGTCTACTGCCCTCTATTGGTGAAAGAGCTATTTTGGTAACGTACATAAGCTTGCTATCACTCAACACTAGAGTATGAACCAAACAGGGATATTTTATACATCCTCATGTAACACTTGACCCTGCGAGAATAGAGAATTACAAAATTCTCCATCTACATGTTTTTGTCAGTGTTCCCCAGTTGAACAATTTATACTACTACAGTAGTAAGCTGTCCAAAAAGCATGTCAGCCATGGCTTTTAGGATGATTTTTGCCATCCCAAATGTTTATATAACTATAGGCCTCTATGTGCATTCTTGTCTATTGTATGTAATACTAAAGAGAAAAAAGGTAAAAACATATATATGAATAAAAATTATATCATAATTATTTTTTAATTAAAAAAATGTACTGGTAATTGTAAATTTTTACTGGTAAATTTAATGGTTAAAACCATACTCAGGAAAAAACTGTGTGTCTATTGTCTGTCTTCATCAGTTATCTCAAAAACTATTGTGCTGATTTCAAATTTTTGAACAATGATGAAGACTTAACTGTGGATTGGTCCTTCAATTTAAAATGTTTGGCACTGATCAAGACTTTGGGTCAAAGGTCATTAAATAGTCAATGGTATATAAAAAAACAGTTAAACGACTACTTTAAGCACGTAGGGTCTGGGTTCACTTAATAAAAAATGTTTAAAATGGTCCAATTGAGCACATCCTCTAAATGAAATACATGTCACCTTGGCGTTAATCCGAACTTGAGTTACAGATCATTATTTGATCATTTGCAAAAAAAATGGGTAAACTACACTCTGCAATTAAACATATTAACAACCACTTACACCTCCCACATTCCAACTGGGGTCAAGGGTCATCTCAGGTCATTAGGGTCAAATTTTGAAAATTGTTTAAAGGTGAACAAATGTTCAATGTAATCAGGAATGGCCTTTTAAACAAAATTAATTTCATCCTGAATTCATGAATTAACAAGTTGATTATATTATTAGGCCTACGCATGCCATCTAAAGCAACCACTACAATTTACAGTAACAGAAGATTCCGACATGTTGGATCGAAAAACATAGGCGAGGGTGTAATCGTTTACTGTTACACCCTTGTTACTTTTAAAACTAGGTTCAGGATGTGGCGCTAGAAACCCAGAGGAGTCAAACACTAGAATCGTTGGTGGAGAAGACGCAGCTAAGGGGGCGTGGCCATGGCAGGCACAGTTATACTACAATGGGAAATTCCAGTGCGGAGGATCTCTATACCAAGACCAGTACATTATAACAGCGGCCCATTGTACTGAACATAAGTATGTCTTAAAATGAACTATAAAATTATTATTAGGCCTTTTTACAACCATTAATGTAGAAAACAACAGCTAATGTATAAACAACCGCTAATGTAAGAAACTCTACAGCTTATGTAGAAAATCTCTATAAATATGACGTCACTCAATGACCAAGTAACGGAAATGTGTCTGAAACCTCAGTCACAGATCTCAGTCCACACTTAGCCTATTACAGGTTTAGTGTTTTTTAGCATGTAAAATAACGCAATTTTTCCGGGTTTTCGGTAACCCTGTCGGGGCCCCTAGCGGCCCACTGCTCCCAGCCTAAATTGCTCGCAAGTCTGAGCCGAAGCCAATACAGGTTGAACCGGAAACTGGACATTTTGATGGCACCCTAGCCCCCAGCCTAATTGCTCGCTTCGCTCACAAGTCATTCAATCCTGGCTGTTGCGCCCCCTGAGATGTAGGCCGACGTTATAACGAGGTTTGACTGATACATGTTGGATTTGATAAGGAGTTCAGCATAGTCATAGTCCCAAGTAGAACCTCTCAATTAAAATTCCTAAATACGGGCATGACGATACTGTAATTTTGTACATTAGTTGGAGCTTGTATCTCATTAGCTGTGAGGCAATTTCAGTTTTCTACATTAGCTGTTGACCTTTCTACATTAGCTGGGATTATTCTACATAGCTGTTGACTTTTCTACATTAGCCTCGTTTCTAAATTAGCTGTGGTTTTCAACATTAGCGGTTATAACAAAGCTATTTTCATCATGTTCATAGTCGTATCTTCATCATCACCATCGTCATCATCATCATCATCATTCATCTTCGTCGTCGTCATCATCATCCTAGACTTGCTCCAAGTCTGTATATTATATTTTAAGTGTTTCATGAAATGCGCCACCAGTGGATGATGAAATTTTAGTGGAGTGAGGTTTTAATTGTCGTTAATCTAAAAAATCAGAAAGGTATGGCGATCCACCTGCTATAGAACGCAATGGGTGGCTTTTAATCGTCTTTCACTAATTAAAGCGAATTACCGTCTTGAACCATCATCCGTCATTATTATCATGGCCTCAGTGATCAAGGGCAGAATCCTTTGACGCGTTGCGTTTGCGGCTCCGTTTGCGGATTTGGTGCGGTTCATCGAAACAATGGTTTTAAGCAAAAGTGATTCCATTAGTACGGTTGCGTTTGCGTGTGTCATCCAGAATCGCATGCGCTTATTTTCAATCGCTACATGGAGCGATTCATCCGGTTTCAAACAAATTGTCCGTACGGTAACTTTAATAACAACCTCTTATACGCATGCGCCAATGCAATTTTTCTGGAATTTGTAACACGCGTGTATTCATTCAGGTATTCAAACACGTGCATGGCAATTGTATGAGGTATATTTTGTCTTAATACATCATGACATGTGCGCTGAAATAACGGAGGAAGGTCGTCTAGAATTAATACGGCTTTATAATGTCGTCTATGTTCTGGTGATGTCATGTTGTACACCACATGTGCATTCTCTTTCACTTAGGGTTAACGAGTTCGTAACATAAAACCATGAGGCGTATTGCTAATTCTTCCTCTTCTAAAAAGTAGATGCTGCTGCAATATCCATGTTAACTTCATGGTGACCGCATATCAAAACGCTTGTAAAAACGCACAAATGGAATCACATAAAACGCAATCGCAAACCGCAGCTGCAAACGGAACCGCAAACGCAACGCGTAAATGGATTCTGCCCTTTAAAGAATCCTTTTGCGCGATTTGCGGTTGCGGTTCAATCGAGACAATGGTTTTAAGCGAATGTGATTCCATTAGTACGGTTGCGTTTCCGTGTGCCGTCCGGATTAGCAACCTCTTATACACATGCGCCAATGCAATTTTTCCGAAATTTGTGATACTGTACGCGTGTATTCATTCTGGTATTCAAACACGTGCATGGTAATTGTATAAAGTATTTTCTTAATACATCATGCCATATGCGCTGAAATAACGGAGGAAGGTTGTCATAATAATACGGAAACACATTATTACGGGAATACGTTTAGCTTTATATTTCATCACATTAATACGCGAACACATTTGGCTTTATAATGTCGTCTATGTTTTGGTGTTGTCACGTTTTACACACCACATGTGCCTTCTCTGTCACTTTTTAGGGTTAAGAAGTTCGTAATTTAAAACCATTGGGCCTATTGCTAATTCTTCCTCTTCCAGAAGTAGATGCTGCTGCAATATCTACGTTGACTTCATGGTGGCCGCATACCAAACGCGTGCAAAAACGCACAAATGGAATGACATAAAACGCAATCGCAAACCGCAGATGCAAACGCAACGCGTAAATGGATTAAACTTATAATTTGGCATAGATCACCAGTTGTCTGTACCAACCACAATCCCATCACACAGTTGGGGATAGGGTTAATGTTTTCGATATGGAAACCCGAGGTGCACGGAAATGGTACCGTAGATTTTAGATTTAAAATTGTTATTAGTATTTATATAGTACAGTACATCAAAAGCCGAAACGAGGTACCCCAAAACATGTGGGAGGCAGAGGCGGCGGAACATTTTGGACAAGAGGAATCGGAAAAGAAGGGTACTCACAACGATCATGTTTTCTTCAGCAAAAAAAAAAAACAACAAAAACCCCCAAAAAACCTGGTCCTTCGTCTCTGAAGTGGGTTTCCAGGACAATTATATTGATGTTTATAATGATACTGTTGTTTTATTGGTTTAGAAATCTAAAGGTGATTAAGCAACAAAATAAAAGACAAATCATCTGATTTTGTAGCCGATGTGACATTTAATTGGACTGTCCCCCGATTTAACAGTGGGGACGCGTCCCCTCCCGTGTTCCGCAGCCCATGGTAATTCTGGGGAGGAGGGTTCACGAGGTCGGAAGCTTCCGCCTTCCCCCGTGTTTGGTCAGTTTAGCTGCTTTTAGTTACAAAATGTGGTAAACGGGCAACCATAAACGCGATTTAACAACGCAGAGTCTTACAATACACCCTGATTGTGTCCTGTGTAGCACCCTCAGCAACAAAGCTACCGATGATCCAGTCACTAAATATTTCAAATGAATGCCAACCTACAACAGATAAACAGTTGCATGCTAAACTCCAAAACAAAAGGATTATTAAAAATAGCACCTTAAATGTAATAGAATTTCATTGTAAAATGGACCGACAGACCGATAGATTGACCAACTAAGCAATGGGGTAACCGAAACGTACACTTTGAAACTGCCTGCTAAATTTCAAACCACACTATTATAAAGGCCTATCAAAAATTATAAGGCATAAGCGTTATAGAGAACAACCACCGACCAACGACCACATCTACAAAAGGAGACTTTTAATGGATGTCCACTTATTAGTACCGGTATTTCCAAATAATATAACTCAACCTATTGATGAATATTCATCGGATAATTGGTGTTACACACTTTAAATTGTTAAATTATGTGAAATCTGTTTCAAATGAATGTGAGGGGAATTCGCCCCCTAGACCCTGTTCAACTGTTGAATTGCCTTGATCCGCCGGACTGTCGCTGGATCTGGACATGAGCAAGGGACATAGGACCGCCCCAGGAATAGGATTTTTACTCTTGGGAAAAACCCTTAAATTTATACTGCGACCGCCCCTGAGACATTTGTTTTCTACATTGTAAAATTGTCCCTATTGAATTTCTATTTACTGTATTTTATTTCACATGTATTTGATAAAAACAGCAAAAATATACTATTTTAAAAAAAGAATACTGTAAATAAGTGGCACAACGGAGGGGCCGGAGGCCCCTGGGCAGAGCAATGTAAGGCCATAGTGAGGGGGGGGGGGGGGCTGGAATGAGGCCCCAGACGTTCACGGGTTTTGGCATCCATTGGTATATTTCTATCTATTTTTTTTACGTAAGTTTGTATCATGATTCGAACAAATGTAAAAGGAATTATTAGTGGGGCACTGGCTGACAGGTAGGCCTACTGCAGGGGCGGATTTAGGGGGCGCAACCCTAAAATACCCACTTATCAGATAGTACAATATAGATCTTAAATATTAACAAAATATTTTATTTCAGAAAATGAATTGCATGTGCATACCAAACAGATTTTTATGAGTTCTGAAATTACAGTATTGTTCAGTACAATATAGACACCAATTGCATTCAAAATTATCCACCTAAGAAACAATTTGTTTAATCTCCTCTTTCTACTGTACATGTAGTTCACTTTTGTTGTCTAAATTTCAAAACAAAATTTAATGACAAATACTGTACAATGTTGATGTTTCAGAACCATCCTAGTCAGAACTATTCACCTAGTAATAAAAAGTGACCTCCTGTACAAGAAAATAAACAAATTACAGTATATTCCAATACAAGCAGCTTTTAAAGGCCCACTCACATCAACGCAATAAAGCGATGCGACATGCGATGATAACACCTGACAATGATGCTCAAAACAAGAGCCCTCGAATTGCTCCACAGTGTGTGCAATAATGCATTTTTAGCCTAGTCGTCTCTCCTTTTTTTCATAGGCTGGCCTAGGAATTAAAAAATACATTTCAATTTTTGTAATCTTGATCAACCCCATTTCAATTACTTAAGCAGGCCTAGCCTATCTCATATCTCTAAGTCCATCACAGCCAGCAGCCATTCAATGCCAATGCTCTCCAGTGTGTCATCCAGGCCTAGGCCTCATTTTAATGACAATTCAACAAATGTTTTTTGGTTTAATTAAACATGTATACTACTAGGATTGAGGGCTGTTAACAGCTTGTTAGTCGTATTATATTTAAATGTCTTAACCCTTTCACTGCCGGGTTTTAGTCCCACCTATGTGCCGGACATGCCTGTATGAAAAATAGGTGATTTTTAAATGTCAAAAAAATACTAAACGATATTATTTCAAAATTATTTGTGTGTTAGAGAGGCAAGATGCTGGTCTATTGGAGAGGAAATTTCCATAAAGATGACATCAGATGATGTCATGGCATCCATTTTGATTCATTCTTTGTTAAATCTGTGAAAAAACACTTCAGAGAAATGATTATTGAATACATTTTTTACACTGGATCGTAATGCAGACACATACCATAAATGGACATATCTAAAGTTTGAATGATTTGTCAATTTATAACAAAGTAGACACAAATGAATGTTTTTCGGTAAAATCATGAAAACCATAAAAACTTTAAAGTGTGCATATTCTGGGGAATGCATTTTTTTTATATTGGAAATTTTTCAATGATGGTATAAAAATTAAAGACGTTGGGTTTAGCAATAGCTACAGTACAGTAATTACAATAAAATACCGATTTATCTTACCCATCGTAGTACTGGGGGCAGGTTGTTTAACGACATTTTATTACCCCTGGTAGTACTGGGGAAAGCAGCAAAAGGACTAAAGTAGTAACTTACTGTATCCAGTATAGCGTGACACCTTTGGGAGAGGGGAAAAAAGAAGGTTACCCAACAGCGAACACAAAAGTTTCAACTTGGAAATAGTTGTATCGCCTGTGCTTTTGTCATGTGACGATCACTTCAATTCAAACTCTTTGTTATTGCTCACTTTCAATGTTTTGTCCTATCAATTTATCGCCTGTTGAGTTTTTTTATGGATCTTATAAAACTACACATTATTATCTTTAACAAGTAATAAAAAAAATAAATTTCATAAGATGTTTCCTTGAAAAGTTCACAATCAAGTTTCAAACATTTAAAATGTCAGTTTTGTGAAAACTGCATTTGAGGCTAGTCATGGCAAAACCACCAAGTTGTCGCACAGGAAGTTATTGAGAAATAAGCCAATAAAAAACAGAAAATACAAGCAAATACAAAGAAAATCTGTGTATATTTTGTTAAATAACTTCATTTATACATGTCCGATTTTGATAATTGACCCTAATTTTAAAGCTTACGAAATGGGTAATATGGTTGTAACAATAACTCAATTTTCAATTTTCCTACAACTTGGTGGTTTTGCCGTATCATGCCTCATTTGAAAATTTAGTTTATCAG
>JAOTQE010063844.1:0-18114 GCA_025631205.1 Nesometra sesokonis
GGCATATAAATGAACGCCGACGTGATGTTAAAAATGCCCTCTCTAGAATTATTATTAAAAACCGTCAGAAACAACGGGGGTTTCTAAATACGTTGTTGACTGCTTCGATTTTACCGTGATGGTTAGTACTAGTACTGCAAAAGACGATTGGAAGTTCGCGATAACAAACTGCGGCCCACCAAGCACAAGAACGAATAAGGCCTGCCTAGGCTCTAGGCCTAGGAAAATTTACAAAACTAGTACCACAACCAGTACGCATTTGCCATGAATATATTTATTTAATGGGTTTTTTTAAATGATCTTCGCATTACTAGACATTACTTACTTACGCGTGTGAATGCGTTAATATCTCGGTAGGAAAAACTCAGTTGATATCCTGGTTACATTTTGTTACATTTGGTAAACATTTTTGTACGTGTGAATCGGGTATTAGTATACAACACAATACGGACAGGCTCCTAATGACTATTTGAGTTTAATATTCAGTACTGAATATGTGACAACATTTATCTTACCTAGGTAGGCTTACATGTCTATGAACCAGTGAAATGAAAATGTTCAGACTCAAATTTACATAGTCTGTGAAAATAAATCTAGGATGTCACATAAAAAAAAATCCACTGAAGAAACACCGCAAGCTGAAGAACAAACTGCATCTGTTCTTACAGGTTGCTTATTTGACTAAAGATGTCATCAAAGGTATTAATGTCAAATGTTGTGAGAGAGTTGGTATGACAAGTCTCCAGTCCCAGTCTGCTTAGCAACTTGATAAGTGTCCTGAAAATGATATTCATAGAACTTACAGATTGAATGCTATGAAATGAATTTGAAAGGTAAACTAATCAACTTCAAGTAAGAAAGTATAATACTTTAATGCTAATGATAATGACATAATTTATGTTAAAATATTGAATCCTGTCACAATGACGTGTATCTCATTGCTTGGAGTATGTATTATACTTTTTTACTTGAGTGTTGTGACTGTTGATAATGTTGAGCCATTTTGAGAAATTATAATGCATATAGCAATCAACAATACACCAACATGCTGTGATTCAGTGTTTCAACATTATGTTAGGCCTATCATCAGGTCATTTTGAGATACCGCCAACGCTCTCAAAACCAACAAACATTATTTCATGCTAAATCAGACCTTATTTTGAAAGTCCCAAAAATCATGAAACAAAATTAAACAGTAAAATCAACATCATTAGGTGTACATCTCCATTAACATTTTTAAAAAAGTCTAATCACAATGGATAATTGGATTAGTTTCCACTTGATTAGTTAGCTGTACAATATATTTCTCCTTTATAAACATTTGACATGGTTTGCCAATGAGGTGGTTAATTTAAAGTGCCGATGATATCAGGCTAGTAATCTGGAGAAATACTGGTTTCCCTTTCCCTTTCACCCCATCCCCTTTTTATAATGTTCAGCCAGGTGAGAGGGGAAAGGTTTAGAAATGCCTGAAAATAACAAAATCATATTACTAATGCAAATAGACAAACTTGATTCTCTCTAAAGCAATCTGCCTGGAAAACCATAAAAATTGAATGATCCAAAGAGTGATTATAAAGTATGAGATTGTAGTCATTTCAGTCAGTTAGAGTTTAGAATACGCTGATTAGAAAAATTTGGTTTATGTTAGAATTTTCTTCCTTATTTTGTGTAACATCCAAATTTTTCTTATCATTTACAGAATGAGAACTATGTCATGCTTTCAAAAGCAAACCTCGTTATGAGGCTTAGGGAGTGCGGTGTTCAGCCTGGTACTCACTGCGTTGTTTAACGGTCGTACGATGGTCGCACAACTAAACCGTCACTCCCTGTTTGTGTGGTTGCCAGATGCGAAAATAGTCATCTAATTGTCGGCCGACGGTTTTTTAGTGTTTTCCCTGTTGAATCACTAAAAATAAAACCCTTGGCCAACGAGTAGAAGACTGTCAACGCGTCTGGCAACCACACACACAGGGAGCGACGGTTTAGTTGTACGACCATTGCACAACGCAGTGAGTGCCCGGCTTTAGTTCGAAGGAAAGAACCTAGTGTGCAGCCCGCAACCTAGTGTGCAGCCCGGAACCTAGTGTGCAGCCCGCAACCTAGTGTGCAGCCCGCAACCTAGTGTGCAGCCCGGAACCTAGTGTGCAGCCCGCAACCTAGTGTGCAGCCCGCAACCTAGTGTGCAGCCCGCAACCTAGTGTGCAGCCCGCAACCTAGTGTGCAGCCCGCAATCTAGTGTGTAGCCCGGAACCTCATGATTGGAAGGCAACAATCTTTTAAAGTCAACTTTCTCCAACGTTTGTTTTTATACACACACATCAAAAATTGTTCTCCAATTATACTCAACCTAAGCATAATTCAACTAATTCAGGTAAAGCTTAGACCTAGATCTTCTTCTATCCGAATATGCCATTACCCCAATTTTAATTTTTCATAGAATACTCATTTTGTAATGATCCTCGCACAGGCTCTCATGTTGAACTAGTCTAGTAATACGTTAACCAAGACTAACTTGATGTCTCTCCACTGACTTACCCAATCACCTGGCATATGTCGGCACCTTCTTAAATACACAAGCAACCAAAAACTTCCTTAAGTTTTTTCACATTACAGTTTCATTTTCGTAATTTATTACAACATTCTTGTACTTAGAGAATATGAATTTTGGGCTATATTCTTACCAAGATAACAATAGAAACAAGAATTGAAAATAAAAGTGATCGCTAAAAAGAGAAAAGTTTTTAACCCTGGAACTGATGTTGAAATGAGCTACAGTAGCTTTTTAACCATTAGTAAATATTTTTAAAAAAGTATGAAAAAGAACCTAATTAATCAGTCCACTAAGAAAGTGAACACTCAGGCAAGTCTTATGACAGTCGTGGAAGACTTACAAAATAAAAAAATGAAGACTTTGAATTTAACTTGATACTTTTCAACACTTCCTGATTGAAGTCAAACCAAAGAGTAATGAGAGTGCTGAAGCTGTTTATTTATCGGAGATGGTTGCACAGTTCGTCTTTAAATTTTATCGGTGAGTTTATTAAATATTCAGGAAGGACGTTCCATTCACTGTTTGTCATTGGGAAGAAGGCGCAGATTTTGTTTGCTCTTGGTATGATGAATGCCTGGGAGTTATTTTGAGGAGTGGTTCGGGAAACGAGTGGTTCGTGTGACTGCAGTGAGAAACTTATGTGCTGGAATGGCAACTTGATCATATACGATTTTATGAAACATAGTAAGTCTACGTACTTTTTACAAAAAAGAGCTGCAACCAAACTTGTTCCTATTTTAGGTGTTTAAATTGGCTTAACCTGAAATTTTATATTTGGAAAGATCCTCAAATTTATTTCATAAAAACTGCATTGCCATCATTTATAGAAACGACATACTCAACCACCCCTTGTGTAATTTACCGGTCCAAAATCTTTAAAAAAACTAGCTAAGGCTAAAATTTTGGGACAAAAAAAATAAAGTGTTATGAATTTGTCATGTCTAAACTTGAACTGCGGACTCATGATGCATACCTGAATAAATGGCTTGGTTAGTATTTGCCAGTACACTTAGCCACTTGACCCATATGGCACTCCCAGTTAACAGCTATATCTACTTTGTAAATGCAAATCAGCCGCTGAGGTTATTTTGTAAGTTAGTGCATGTTTATTGATCCCAAGAATCCATTCAGCATCATCTGACATCATCAATTAACTGAGCAATTTAATCAGATTTTCCAGACATTTCATGGTAGTTTTTTTCTTAATTCACTTCCATTCATAGTATATGCTTCCACAACCTCCTGTCTGTTATCGTTGCTCCCTCTTGTTCATATCGGCTCAGAGTTGCACCGAAAAAAAGTGGAAACTACCCTATAATCTTCCATTTTGAGGAAATTAATATTCACACTTATTATATGTAATAAACATATGGGGATGTAGTAATTTTACCATCATATTTTCCTAGATTAATGTCATCTCCCTCAAGATATTTCACAAAAAAAAAGAAACATTTGGTGCTAATGAACACTAAACTATGCCATGTAATGCTAAGTAGATTTTCGACTCCACTCCTACGATGTAGAAGAGGAGGATCACATATGTATGTATGTATGTATGTATGTATCGACCCACTGCCCAGTTTCTTCTGTACATTTTTTAAAGTTATAAATTCCAAATGTCAACAGTATAATAAAAAAAAATTGACTGTTTTCAATGTATCCTAATAAAAGCTGAGGCCATCTTCATGTATTTTGCTCGTATTATTTTATGTCTAGTCTTATTGGATCAGGTTCCATCATTAAAATGAGACACCAATTTTGTAAATTCCTAAATGATCCAAAACCATACATCAAATAAACACACTACAGGTGTTTTTTACAGGTAGGTCCACCGGATGAATGGTAGTCAATAAGAATTAAAGTGTAATAAAATAAAATCGCCAGCAGTGTTATAAAAGTGAGTTATAAGGATAAGGTAGTAAGATATCATCAAACCCCCTATACAATCTCTGTACTTTTATACTATAGTGCCTAGGGAATTAGGAAATTATTCTGGAAGTTTTCTTGTGAAAGAACAATTAAATATGACCTTACGATGTTCTACATATGGAGAGGGTCAAGGATGGGTGGAAGTTATTGCTAGAAAGTATGCCAGTGGAACTAACCTGTGGCTAGAACATGCCTCAATTCTTTATGGGAATGCACGTTGTCATGCTTCTACAGCAGGTAAGCATTTTACTGAGGGGGTGTCAGTGAAGATTTTGGAATCCTAGATGATTAGCCTTGAGGTGGGGTTAATTCCACTAAGGTAAACAGTGAATACATACAGTAGGGATTCTAAGTGACTACTGTAACCTACTGTATGGGTAGCGGTAACTAGTGATGGGACTAGTTTCACTGAGTGGAAGTCTGGGGGTCGAGTGTAAAATGCAAGGCTATTCCTCCACGATACTTAAGCCTACTTGTTTTTACAATCCATTGAGTACAGGACGCCGTCCTCTCGCTTCATCATCCTGCTGGGTAAACTCTCTACTGTAAAATATTGGGAGCCCAACTGTTCCAACACTGACCACATCTCAGACCAACCATTTTTTTTTGGGACAGTTAGATTTACAGTTTCAAGAGCAGTTTGTTTAAATTGTTTCATGATATGGGCTGCTGTAAAGTCTGGTTTTTCGAATTGTCAGTCAATTTGTAGACCTACCAGTGAAGAAGAAGAAAAAAAAGAGCAAGGAGATCAGATTAGTATTATTTTTGCCTGGGTCCAAATATGCCTCTACTGAGCAATTCACAAACTATAGCAATATGTTCATAAACTAATCATTGACAATCATAGACCTTTGAAGAACAAGTCGATCTGACAATAAGACGTGGAAAGCTGCGCACAGTATCTGTAG
Organism: Nesometra sesokonis; assembly: GCA_025631205.1. Classification (NCBI taxonomy): domain Eukaryota; kingdom Metazoa; phylum Echinodermata; class Crinoidea; order Comatulida; family Antedonidae; genus Nesometra; species Nesometra sesokonis. The sequence continues at coordinate 5,392 of JAOTQE010063844.1, forward strand.
CTGGTCAGTGCCACCAACTGCACGCCATCATTTTTATTTAGCCAACAAAACTGGGCTAGTATTCCTAATCTACACCCGCTATACAAGGCGATTGAAGATTAGAGTGCGGCTACTGACTATACAAGCAAGATCAGTGATCGAAAGGATTTGGTTCTGTATCGTTATATATTAGCATCATCTGCTATGCAAATTTCAAATTTCTGCGATTATGCCTGAGGCGAAAGTCGCAGAGTGTAGTAGCCTGAGGCGTTATTCGCAATTTGCATAATTCCAGAAACAAAAAATAATATATTGTACTGTATACAGTTTTATTAAGTAATCATTTAAAAGTATATTTATAACAATATTTCAATTCAATTTTAATGTTAATGTATTACCAGTTGATGATTAATTGTTTCATATCTCGTAGATATTTAAAGTGACACCCATACAATGCTGGTTATCAGAAACTATATATATAGAAAGAACTAAACGCAAATAGTCACAAACGTGCGTGACAAGATGGACAGACAGACAGACATTTTTGAAAAGCTGTTTATAGAGACGCTTTCCGCATCTAAAAATTGGTATGTTCAGATGTGCTCGACTTCTAATTCTGAGGTTCTGGGTTCGAACACAGTTACTCCAGGATTTCTCTCAGGAATTACTCAAACAGCATTACGGCCTTAACCCCATGAGACTTGCACTGGATAAACTTTGTGGTCTTTAGAAATCTGTTTAGTATAAATTTAATTATTTTTGACTGGTTGATGTTTATCATTACTGTTGAAAAGTAATTTTAGTCAGAGATGTTTGTTAATTAGGAGACCTGTATTAAGTTTTAAAAAATAATAAAATAGAAGATGACCTTTCCTTTTATAACCTTCTTTACCTTTTGATCAACCACAAAGAAGGTTACGAAAACAGCCAGCATAATTCTAATGTTATATTAACTGAAACGTAATAAAATAAACTCCAGGAGAACCAAATTCTAATGCTGGGAAGAGAGTAAAAGATTGAAAGATGAAAGATAAAAATGGAGCCGGCACGTAATATGAAAGCCTAGGGCAGTAGACAATTCCTGAACTCTTATCACCCCAATTTCCAGACAATTAGAAGCCAGCTTTATTCAGAAGCCTAGAAATTTGTAACAGTCACCAATGCGTCGCCATCACGCATTGAATGTCGATTGGGCTTAAACGGGTCCTACTATAACACTTCACCTTTCCCAATGTTGCAAACGCTAGAAGCGAAACACCTCTGGGTGGTAACATTACCCAAATACACCAGCATCAACCATGTACATCCGACCACCCATCTCCTTTTTTTCTTGGAATATCCTGTTCAACTCCGATCTAATTAAATCTGAGATGTTTCTGATGATCCAAGAATTCTCAGACTTTTAATAGTGATATAATCTTGTTATGAGGTCAAACGCATTGCCCCTTTATGTGACCTTTGTCAGTGAATATGACCTTTAACATAAGCAGTTAGCCAGTGTTTAGACAATAACCTAAAGGCAGGTAGTTCATTGACCTCTATCATCACCTACCTACATGAAATTGCAATGCCCACATTAGGGATCAGCTGACATGTTCATACAGTAACATTCATTTTACCTAAAAAGTAACTTTAGTGGATAAGGAGCAGAAATGTATGGGATATACTAGTGCAGTTGTTCTAAAAGGTGGGCAAAGGAACAATCAACAGACCTTAGCCATACCAGGCCTCACAGAAATGGTTGCTTGACAGCTCTTGGGAACCAAAAATTAATAGGTGTCCCAATGGGCAACCAGGTCTTGGTTCATGCTGACCGATCATCACATCATCACCATGGTCCCAACAAAAAATCTTAGGGGCTTTAGAAGAAGCATTTTAGAGGCTAAAATTATTTTATGAATTGGAGGGCAACTATAAAACTGTGATGGCAACCAAATTTTAAACTTTGGTTACCTGATGGGCAACCAAATATTTATAAAATATTCTGTGAGGCCTGCCATGGTTGATGCCAAACATATTCATGCTAGCATTTCACTGCGATCAATTTTAACAATTGCACCACCAAATAGTAAAAGCTCAACCAGTAGTAATCAATTTCAATTTACCCTGTAATAACATGGTGTGATTGGAAGTAAACATTCTGAATGCTCCTGTTTACAGTTGCAGTGCCAGAAATTCCCCCCGACAAGTAGGGCAAGGTTGAGGTGGGCATGTCAACAATTTTCAGCAAAAAAAAAATGACGATGGAGAAGAAAAGTATGGAAGAAGAGGTTTTTATGAATTAGGTGTATTACTTACAACCACACACAATTACTAACAACATCAAGGATCTTTGCCGGTAATTATAATGGCGAAGAACAACAGCCAGTTGAATCGGGAGAGAATAACCTGTCCACTGGATAATGGACTTTGCTTTATACAATCGCCAGAGGCCAGTTGGGAAAGACTGAGATACGTAGACCAAGGTCAACCTCAACTTCCATCTGTCATTGTAAAATACACACTCCGCCCACCTAAACTACTCGTGTTACCGTGTTCGAATTGCAGCACATTTTTACTAGAAACGCATTTTGAAGGAATTAAACTGTTTTTAAAAGCATATGCTTTTTGGCATTATTCACTAGAAACATGCCAACTGAAAAAAATTGCAATGGATCCGATTGGTCAATAATAGGCCACCCTCTATCATTGTACAAGATGATTTAAAATGACCCTAAAATGTACATAACCACTTGTTAGAACATAGTAACATAAAATATGTGAATGAGCTAGTGAAGGAACGAAGGAATAACAACAAATGCACGAATACCATCAATGTCTATTTAAGACTTGCTGTCAAGATGAGAGAGGGGATTGTCTAAATTACTGAGTTGATTTTCCACTGGATCTGCATACATGATTGGTTTTGGTGGAACTAGTGTCATTGGTTATCAAATGTTATAAAGAAAATGCAAAATCCCACACAAAATTTCACTCAAGTCCAAACACTATCTACTGTTCATTCTTTTTAATGTGATATGAAAATGTGAATTGATAAACATTTCCTAAAAGTAATGGAATCAGTTTCAAGTGTAGAATATCTTGATTAAAAGGGACTTGAACTTGTATGATTGAGAGTGAGAGACAATAGGGTTCTTGATAAGTGATTAAAGTCTAAACTCTAAATAGAAACAACGACAAAAAATGATAAATGGTTGTAGCTTTATGATCTCAGTCAGTTTCTAGAATATCCATTCATAAATCTTATGAAAAGAAAGTTATTAAAATAATTTCTATCTTGGTTGACATTCCAATAAGAATAGAAGTTGTTAGGTAAATAATGATACTTTTTTTTCCTCAGAATTCAAGTTTCATGCAGTTTTTTTTTTTATTATTAGTTATTATTCAGTGTTGTGAGAGGATGCACATTTTTTTTATAAGAAACAGTAAAATTTGTCCCAGGCTCAGTGTTCTTATTTTTTTGCCAATTTCATGCTCAAAATGTTCTTATTATGTTATGTAATTTTTCAAAGAAAAAAAATTACTATTGTATTTTACAGATGCCAGCATTGTACAGTCGACCTTCTCATTTACACACCTCACTTACTTGTGCTTATTTTATGCTCTTTGTTGTTAAAAAAGTTGTTTAAATGAACTAGGAGGGAAAAAATATAAAAAAACAAAGAAATACCTGATAAATTATCAGATAATTGCATCATTGGCCATTATTTTAACAACGTCCTTGACTGAACAGTGTTTGTAAAATAGAAGGTTTGTATATGAGAAGTTCGTAAATGAGAAGGTCGACTGTACTGTATAAAGGCCTCTTCATGTGGGAAATCATGTGATTAAGCAAAAGCTTGTCTTAGTATTTTGTGTCGTTTCCTGATGGAACTTCTGATTACATTACATTTGATGACATTCATGGAGTTGATATTAAGTTAATTTTTTTTAAACTTTTGAAAAAAGTATACGATGAGTTTGATATATTTTTTGTTAAATTTTAAGTTTCTATTAATTAAAAAACCCTCATTTGATTTTTTTGTCTGCTTCAATTTCTTCTTATTTTGTTCTTATTTTTTAAGCAATTTCAGCCTCATTTTTCTGATAAAGTGTATTCAAAATTGATTTCAGGTTGAAACATCCCATGACAGTGAAGCAGAACGCATTCATCTTTGATCCTTTCTAGAACGTAGCCGGTGTCGCAGTGTAAACAGATCCAATTTAAAGTTCCGAATCATTTGACATCCTCATTTGTTAGGTACTAAATATACTCAACAGTAGGTTTAATAGTATAGATTATTTGAAACCCACTGTTCTAATAAATATGAGTATTAGAATAATTTATTGTTGTGAAGTGCCAGAAAATTAAGAGAGACGACAAAAGGATAGTTCTTTAACTACATCCGGGGGAGGGGGGGGACAAATTTTTGAAAGTACGAAAATATTTAAAATAGTCTAAAATGTGTTTTTTAATGTAATCAAAAGTTGGATTTTGAATGTTTTAAAAATTTAATGCGGGTATGTGTGCATAACAGGATCTTTTATTTTGACGAAGTTTTTGCTCACTAAATTCTGTAAACAAAAACATTTTCTAATTATTTTTCGATGAAATTTAAATTATGAAATATACATTCCAATGATTGCCTGTTGTATAAAAAAAGAATATAAAAAAAGAATGTTGACCACCACTTTTTAAATGTTTCGCCTACTAGAAAGGTCTTCATCAAAATGAAGTGTGCAAGTATGAAATTGGGCACATTAAACAATGAATAATTTAATAAATTATGATTCTGGAAATATCTTCCAAAATTGTCTATCACTCAATATCCAGACGATCCCTTTGTGTTTATAAATTAGGTTTGTCCTAGTCACGTGCCATGCTTGGAAGTTTTTTAAACTGGTTGGTTTGGCCGTCTACTATAATAACTCCTTGGTTTGGCACATATCATTAAATGTTATTACAATAGATGGCACACTGTGACTATGGCACACTGTGACTCATATGTACTTCATAAGTTTTAACAAGGAGTTATTATAGTAGAACTCCTTGGTTTTAAATAGGAAACAAATGGCCAATGACAATATCATTAGGCAAAAGAATTTGAAATGATTAACAAGTTTGTCAATTTGGATTAGAATCTAAATAATTCCAAGGCCATGATTCTCCCTAACAAAATCAAAATTTTCAAGTTTAAAAGTGTCTGCGGCCAATTACAGGATGTGGCCGCTTAAAAACAAAACACAAACAAGCTTTTGATTGAATAGCGATTATGGGAGGTGTCTGCTAATGAGAGTTTTCTCTGTACTTTCCTTCAGCCTATAGTCTAATTAAAACGCCATGACCTTACAACTAACCAATTTTGTGACATATCATGGAGGCATAATACCTCCATGTATAGATAAGCAGATATGTTAAAAAGTTTGTAATTCTAGGTACGGGGAATCCCCATGATGAGGTTGAAATGTGATAGGTGAATTACTATACATAGGGACTTATGGGCTATTGTGCTTTGTACCATATTCATGCTACTAATGCTAGGCTAAGAAGACAATTACATTTGTTTAAATTTATTTAATCATTGCGAATGTGTATCTCTCCCAGTAGAAAAGAATAACAATACACATCTTGAAGAGACCTCATCATGAAAGACAGCCAAACTTCTATTGCTACTAACAGCATTCTGGGAAAGTGAAGTCAATGCAATAAATGTCAAACAAAATAAAAAATAAGTGTTTCTGTTCTAAAAAATGTGGCTATATTTTTGCAGTTGCCAAACTTCCTCTGTTTATTATAATAAACCACTTCAAAAAAATTGGAGTTTTTCTATGTTCTTCAGTAGTCACACACATGGCCATTGCATACTATGGAACACAGTTTATGCAGCAATTGCTTCAAATGAAAACCAGCTTCAATCGGTACAAACTGCTTCAAATGAAAACCTACTACGAATGAAGAAACATGTCTCGATCAATTAATGAAATGTTTTTTATCGATGGTTGAATTGCTTTATAGTTTGTATCGATAGAAGCAGGCTTTCATTCGAAGCAATTGTTGTGTAGCCGCGTTTCTTAGGACACCTTACACAGTTCCTAATGATTCTACTTCTTCCTATTAATTTTAAATTGCATGTTTATGCAGGCTAATTCTATTTATCCTGGTACAATAACATCATTAAATATGGCTCTAAACTTTTCAGTGAAATTCTATATAATACTTCCTCATGAACCTGAAAACCTAAACAAAGCCAAGATATTATAGTAAGAATTTGAAAAAGAAAAAAAGTGGAAGTCATGATGATAGCGGAAGTGGCATAAATATACAGTATTAATAGAAAACTTACGAAACATGACACGGCCAATTCAACGATGTGGAGTGTAAAACCAACTGCGCATGCTTCAGTTTTGATGAAGCATTGCCTGAAACTTCATGCGGGAATGGAAGTTTATAATCAACTTTTTGTGGGAATACCGATCTGTTAGTTCCATATGTATAGTAGGCCTATGTATGGGTTGTTTTTATACTTTTGGTAGGAAATCATCAATCAAAAGAAAATGTAAACCTAAACTATCATTCCCATAAAATTAATTAGGCCATATACATCTAGGCCTACAATCAACAATCAAACAAGGTGTTACATTGTAGGGCCTAAAAACCCACCTTGTAGCCTAGCACATGCCTCTGTGTGTTACATTTCCTTCCATTTCTCATCCTCTCTCGTTTTCCTATACTCCTCGGCCACCCCTATGTAAAGTCTCCCAATTCACTAAAAAAATTTGTTTGAAAATCTACCTGTTTACTATTAGTAATTAGCATCTGTAGTAGAACACACCATGGATTGTGTAGCCTTTATTCTAGAATGGTACTTGCTTGAGGACAGTACTTATTCAATGTACACTAATTTGACGCTTTTTGCTAGGCCATATAACACAAGAAATGGTCAAATTCCTGGAATTTGACCATTTGTGTGAAAGGGTTCAGACTGACACTAGGTAGATTTTACACAGAAATACGTTAACTTTAACGGAAGACATCATAATTTATTTATAAGTGGGGGGAGTTAAAAACTACGTCAATAACATGCTCAGGAGAACGATATCATTTTATGTAAGTCCGGCTCATGTGCATTTCGATTTGTTTACAAAAGGGTGGGGTTTATTGCGGTGACACGATTTAAGTTAACGTTAACATATTTCGGTGAAAACTGTCTATTAATGCACCACCGTGCTTGCAGTATAATATTTTCATATTTTATGTGATAGAGCCTTCAATCTAAACTTTTGTTAAAACAATAACAGAGCAGAGATAATTTTCATAAAAAAGAGGTGATAATGAACTTAAAATATTATGATTTATACTTCCCCTTTCTTTTCTAGATCACATTCTGAATAGGTTACTCAAAGCACAGGTTAAAAGAAATTCCAGTCGATCTTCTTTGTTACACTCGGTCTGCTAGATGTTTGTAAATGAGAATGTTTTGACAATATTAATAGAAAATGACTATAGATTATGAAGCAAGTGACTTTTTTCGTTATTGGTTTTATCGATCAATTCTTTCATATAATAGAAAAACCTTTGCAGAACAGACTTATGGAAACTTGTTTTTAAATGACTCCTGATGCCAAATGTCAAATGAATAAAATAAATTTATTAAACAAGTCGATCTGACAATAAAACACGGAAAGCTACGCACTGTATAAATAAAAGAAAGTCAATACTTAATAACTTTGCATTGCATTCAAGCATTAGACTAATATTATTATTTGAAGTGTAAAATACAGTTACATTGAAAGTGATTAGACCTAAACTATCAGTAGTACTCGGTCAGTCTCACCAACTGTTCGTGCACTGCACACCATCACGTTTATTTAGCCAACAAAACCGGGCTAGTATTCTCCAACCGCCTCAATACAATACAAGGCGATTGAAGTTTACAGTGCAGGTACTGATCGAAAACTATACAAGCAAGTTGCCAAGATCAGCGACCATATGAAGCGATTCTGCATTATACTTGCTTTTATAGTATTAACATCACCTGCAAATTTCACATTTCTGCAACTACGCTTGAGGTGAAAGTCGCAGGGCGTAGTAGCCTGAGGCGTTATTCGCAATATGCTTATTTCTAGAATTAAAAATAATTGTATAAGTTTTAACAGCGAAGTAAACATTTACAAGTGTATTTATAACAATATTTTATTTCAATTTTAATGTTAATGTATTACCAATTGATAATTGTTTCATATCTAGTAGATATTTAAATTCACACCCATATAATGCTGGTTATTAGAAATTATATATGGAAAGAACAAAACGCAAATAGTCACAAACATGCGTGACAAGACCAACAGACAGACAGAAAGACATTTTTGAAAAGCTGTTTACAGTGAAGCTTTCCGCATCTAATATAACAATCTTTAAATAAATTACCAGAACATTTGTAGTATCAGATGGTTCTTAAAAATTAAAATGCTGCCTGTGTAATTTGAGTGACTCACTGATTGTTTTTTATTAAAAAAATAATTTTGAATTAAGGAAATAAAGATGGATGGGAAAATTTCAAAAAACTGAAGGAGAAATTAAATTTAACCAATTCTGTATAACAAGTTAAACATAATTGTTAGCAACAATAATAACCCAAACTTTTTCTATAAAAAAACTATCTGTTTTGTGTAAGGTTTACCTTAGATGACATTTACACTGATGGGATCCCTGGATCAGATCCAAATTTAATGGTTTGGGCCGGATCTAGCATATTTAGACTTGTGGTCCAAAGAAGCCCAACCAGAAGCACAATTAAAAAACCTACAATTCGCTTGCTTTTTTTTTTTGGCCATAAATGGCTAAAAATACACCAAACTAATTGTATATTGATGCTACTTCCTTTTCTTTTGTAGATCATCATAAAAGGTCACTGTAGTTATAGGTTGAAGATACTACTTCAAAATGAATTAAGTAAATGAAAAATATTGTTTTCTAAAGGCATGATATCTTGTCGTGTTGGGGTTGTCGGAGTTGATGTGACGGATCTTTATGAAACTCAGTTTTAGGTTGTCATAAAAAAAGCTTAATATCCATATTACAAAAGTACTCACCGGCTGTTTGAGGACCAATCAAGATTGTTTATATCATGATGTCATAATAATTTCACCCAATAACAAACACAAGAGTATAAATTGCATCAGACTTTCTGATTTGAGTTGTCATAGAAGATTACCCATCAAAAGATTTCGATGACAACCTCTACTTGGGTCAGTGTTATCATCATACGATGCTGTATGAGTAAATTTTTGGTAAATAATATTGTCATTAACTTTTTACTTACAATTGCTATTTAATATTTTTAATATTAATGTAAATTCAATGGTACATAAAAATAAATTCAAATGAATGGCTAAAAAAGTAAAATAAATATGTTTTCTAAGTAAATAATTTTAAAATTGACAATTAATATTGTTAATATTAATACTGTACATGGTGACACGACGACAATATGACAGAAGACTTATGCAAAAACTTAATATACACTCTATTAATACTATATATGGTGAAAAAACTGTGTTTGCGAAAGGCTCCTAAACCATGGAAAGTTTTGTCTTATCATGTCATATGCTTTTTAAAAAATCAGAAAATAGTTATCTACAACGCAGTGTGATTGATCACATCGGTTGCTATCTCATTTCCTACACCAATAGCATTTCCTATACCCTAAACATAATCAACATTGAGGGCGCCATCCAACTTGGCAAAGTTTTCCATCAGCACAATTATATTACAATGTGGGGAATACTGTTCTGCACCCCTTGTAGACCAATACTATGGATAGCTCTTTTTAAAACTTTTAAAAGTGTACCATACTGTTACGTCACGGCAAAAGGTGGTGCCCTACATTGCTAGCAGTAATGTAAAAATGCAGTCAATCGATTGTCAAGGAGTATTGTAAAGGAGTATTGCTAATTTTTATCTTGAGAAGCCGTATCTCACTATCCGAAATGTCTCTACGACGTCTCCAACTTGTAGTCACAGTGACTTCTCCAACATAAAAATGGCTTGTGCTCTCACCAAGGAAACCTCTCTGCGATGTCTCAGAGGTAAGTTCACAAGCAATTTTCCTGACAGTTGCAGTGATATTCCTCCACAGTTTCCAAGCAGTCACTGCGATGTCTCCAAGTCCTTTCTTAATTACAGTGAGTCTCCGAGACGTTTCAAGCAGTCGCGGCGACATCTCCAAGATGTTTCCAGGCAGATACTGGGACTTTGCTGGTACTTTGTCTCCACAAGGTTTCTGAGACATTTCTGAGACGTCTTGTCTCCGCAACCAATGGACGTGTCTCGGAGATGTCATAGTGACTTTGTGGAGACTGGAAAATCTCAAACAAAAATTGAAAATGTTGATTTTCTTGCAACTCCTTGGGAGATTCCCAGGTTTTCAGGAGACATCAGGAAGACTGCTCTGCAACTAGCAAACTAGTCACAAACTAATTTCCAGCCTGATGAGATAACCCCTTAAGCTTTTAGTGCTCTACTGTATATTGGTAGTTAATATAAGCTTAGGCCTATGGTGTAATATATTGGCAGTGAAGGTGATAACTACTATATTGTGAACTTTCAAGTTATTAGTACCATTCTGATGGTAAATTAGTATGTTTTAAAATGTATCATTGCAGAATGCCTATTCTAAAGTATAAGAATAGAAAATCATTCAGACATAAATTGACTTTAATCACAACAGCAAAGGATACCACCTATTATTGCGAGTTGTATGGCCGACCGGTTAAGGCAGGGAACTGTGAATCATAGCAATAACAACAGCATGGGTTCGATGCTCGCTCGCACCATGGTTCTGGTGGTGGAACAAGTCTTCTCGGATAAGGACTAGAAACCGTAGGCCCAGTGTATATATACGGCTCGTGTGCACTATAAAAAACCCAGTACATCTTTCAAGACGAGTAGGGGGTTACCCCAGTGTACTGGTCCATACATCCCCAGCAGTGGACAGATGAATAAGCGCCTGTATTGGTCAGCACGACATGACGTGACCCTTAAGGGCATAGAAAATCATATGAATGTGTAACATCTGGTCCACAGCGCCTTGAGACTCTATTGTATACGGCGCTATATATCGAACTACATACATACATACATAAGCAGTATAGTACTTTATACAATTATTTTTCTTTTAATATAATTTAGAAAATGTGATTGTAATGTCTGCATCTTCATTCACCCCAAAAATGTCTATAAACCCATCCCACCCATGTAACAGATATCTTTGGTGTCTCAGGTTGCCTCTACAAACCAAACCCAACATAATGCTAGTCTATGGGATGAACTCATATCCTAACTGCTTCAATGAGTCTCCAGTCTTGACAGAGATTAAGTCATTTTTGTATGATAACCCAATTTTATAATCAGAACCTGTAAAAAAAAAAAGAATTAAAAAAATGATGAAAATGCTTTTGAATTGTAAAGCCGTAATTGAATGGGACTTAATAAGAAATGACTACCAAGATTGGTACCATTTGAAAAGTTAAATATATTGCTGTTGTTCACACTTGTATTATTTGCCATGGTTAGGTTTACAATAACCTGTGGCCAAACGTTTTCCTCATTGTATCTACAACAGTTCCTTGTCTATGTAGTGTATTGCTTCATTAGTATGGTTTTTTTTATGGTGGAACATGATTGCTTATTTGTCTTCTTCCATTGCATTTAAATTGTATTTATTAATTTGTATTACAATTTACTTTATGATTAACTTGAAGATGACTGATGGGCCAATACTCCAATGAGGGCCATTTTGGTAACAGGGGCAGATCCAGGATCATGTGAAAGAGGGGGCACAAGATTCCCGGTCGGCTGGGCGTGTCCAGGGTTTCAAATTTCACAAGAAAATCAAACTCTTATTTACAGGTATTTCGACTTGGCTTAAGCTGTAGCTGTATGCATTTTGCATGTATTCTACTTTTGAGGGAACATTTTAGAGGAGGCGCACATAATATAAGAGGGGGAGAAAATGTCCTTTTGACGATACCAAAGGGGGCATATGCCAGATTCACCTCCCCTCTAAATCCGCCCCTGGGTAAGACCAAGGTAGTTTTGTACTGTTCACATTGGACTTTCCTGATTGGTAAGACTAACTTGGTTAAACTCTAATACCCGATTCACACGTACAAAAATCTTTACCAAATGTAACAAAATGTAACCAGCATATCTCCCGAGTTTTTCCTACCGAGATATCAACGAATTCACATGCGTAAGTAAGTAATGTCTAGTAATGCAAAGGTCATTTAAAACAACCCATTAGATAACTATATTCACGGCAAATGCATACTGGTTGTGGTACTAATTTTATAAATTTTCCCAGGCCTAGAGCCTAAGCCCATTTGTTCATGAGCTTGGCGGGCCAGAGTTGGTTATCGCGGACTTCCAATCGTCTTTTGCAGTATTAACCATCATGGTAAGCATTCGAAGTAATCGACAGCGTATTTAGAAACCTCCGTTGTTTCTGACGGTTTTTAATAATTTAATAGGGCATTTTTAACATCACGCCGGCGTTCATTTATACGCCTTCTCCTATTTCCACTCATAATTAGCGTTGATAGAAAAGATTCGTCCATATTACGATCCCGGTGTAACCACAACGAAACCCCGCGAAAGACCATTGTTTTTTAATTGAGAAGCATTACTGCACATGCTCAGAGGCATCAGGTAATATCTCGGAATATCTCGGAATCTTTACCGGCCTCCGAGGCCGGTAAAGATTC
>JAOTQE010063855.1:0-18113 GCA_025631205.1 Nesometra sesokonis
TATATTTCTTCGAAACTAGCAAGTTATTTTCAAAATCCATTTTTTGTCATATTTCAAGTGACAATACATCTTTAATAGAGCATTCTTTGCAAGATAGACACTCGGAATTTAGCAATACCTTATTATTTTTAGTGATGTTTTGCAAATTTACGAAAATGGATACGTCACACTTCAAATTTTTGAAAGGTGGTAAATGTATTCAAAAATACTCACGAATACACTTACGAATCGTTGATGATCATTCTAAAATATTCACCAAATTTGACAGATATTCAAGGTTTCATATCGAAACGTTACAAGAACTTATGACGTATCCGTTTTCGATTTAGTATTTCGTAACTTTGTGAAACCTCACTATTGTGAACAGAAAATTTTCGATATTTTTATACTTCTTTCATCAGTGTTTCGTTGTTGTATTTTTTTAAATGAATTTATCTTATTATATTGACCATATTATATTATTTTGATGAATGCCAATAAAGAATTTAAATTGAATTGTAATTCAACATTTGTAGCACAAATGTTGAATGAACCAACCTAAATGTATACAAAGCTATACAGATTATGGTGATGGTGGTGATGGAGTTGTACAGAATCACTTTGTGGGAAAAGAGGCCATTCCTCTATTAAGTTTAGGATTACTCACTGTATTTGGTAATATCACTGGCTGTTTTTATTTTTGTTGTTGTTTTTTTCTTTTGGCTAGTGTGAAAATGTGTAGTGTTTTTCCGAGTGAATTGGAAAAATAGCACTACTAAGTAGTGTTAATTTTCCAATTTTTCTCGTTAAAATACTCGTCTAAATTAACTTAAACAGAGATGCTAACATACTTAATTACTCTTTTAGATGGAAAATATTTATTCAACGTGGTCTGGATTCCTAGGATGCCGAGTTATAGAATTTTCGTAAGTTTCAACCAATAGCGAGGTTTCGCAACTTTACGTAATACATTTGAATCATAGAACACAGTCACAGTTGGTCAATTTACGGCGATCATCAACAATTCATAGGTAGAAAATTTGATATTTTTTGAACACATTTTGAAACTTTAAAAACTTGGAGTGTGACATATCCGTTTTCTTATTTCGTAAGTTTGCGAAACCTCACTAATATCTTGTTGATCACAATGCTGCAATTATCCCACCTGTTGACGAAATAAAACAGATGAATACAGATTAAGATACTTGTAAAGATGGGAGTAGTTGTATATGCTATAAATGATGATGATGATGATGATGATGATGATGACGATGATGATGAGGATGATGATGATGATGGTGATGATGATGATGATGATGGTGATGATGATGATGATGATGGTGGTGATGATGATGGTGGTGATGATGATGGTGGTGATGATGATGACGATAATGATGATGACGATGATGATGACGATGATGATGATGATGATGATGATGATGATGGTGATGGTGATGACGACGACGATTGCGGTGATGATGGTGATGGTGGTGGTGGTGACGACGTATACGATAATTATGGCGATGACGACGATGGCGACGGCGATAAAATATGTAATGTTTCTGATTTGATGATTATCCTAGTTATAATGAAGATGACGATTATGACGATTACAACGATGATGATGATGATGATGATGATGATGATGCTGTTGATTATGACGGTGATTATGACGGTGATATTATTGTTATGAAAAACAAATTAACACCAACCATTTCTTAAGATACAAAAACTATAATAGCGATAATCTAAGCATCGATTGAGTGGATTAAATTTGCTATAGCGGCTTATTTCATGTCATTTACCATTAATCATTTAATCTTGTTTCAATTTTATAATTAGAATGATTTACAAAAGAAATCACTATAGCTTTAATCTCACCGGAATACAATTTTTTATAGTCATATTTGTTTTTCTTTTTAAAAATTAGTCTTATAATGTTTTCTTTATTAACTCAACAACCTAGTAGTAAATATAATCGTCATTTACAAGATTATATATGCCTTATTTCACAAAAGGCTAGACCGCTGAAAGATATAAGGTCATGAAACTTGTTTGATCTTCCAATGGTCTTCCAATAAACTTTCAAATATATGTGAGGTTTATACCGAGTCCTGGCTGATCTGTCAGTGGTCTCCGTGTTCTCCAAATCTTTTTTTTCAGCGGTCTTTCAGGGAAATGGCCTTTCGATGGTCTTTCAACAGTCTTTCAGTGAACTGTAATGATTTTTTAAAGGGACTATGAATCATTCCATGATCTTCATTGAAGGATCAAAGACCAGTGAAGGTCCATAAAAACAAGTGAGAAACATGTGTGGAGATCACCGAAGTATTTCTCGCATTAAAAATCTCTGAAAGATCATTGAAAGACAGTTGAAAGATCGCTGTAGGATTACTGTAAGTTCAACAACAAATTAATATCGTTAGATATAAAAACAACTTTTAGACATTTTCGGAGCCATTTCACAGTTACAGCAAATTTCACTGATCTGTGACACTGCTGAAAGACCTTGCCAATTTCCAGTCTTTCTGTGGTCTTTTTAAGTTCTCTGCTCTGTGGAATTATTACTATATAATGTCTTACTTGACGCCATTACTTTCATAAAATAAAAGTGGGGTTACTAGGTTTGCCCTCTCCGTGGTCTGTTTGAACCCTTACGTTCTTCTTTTACACTCAAAAGTTATCACTTTCTACTATCAGTAATTTTTTGGAAATTTCTACAACCATTTTTATAGGTAATTAGTAGGTAAAAAGTTCGTTTTGAGTCAACTTACATCTCGCGAAAGTACAAAAAAAATAATAAAGTGTGTGCGAGTTATTGTTAAACCCAAAACCTGTAAACATACGATTGTTACCAAAATCGTTAAATCTGAACTTATTTCAACTTTAGCGATTTATAACCGTAATAAATGTAATTTGTTTTTCTATTATTATGTTGTTTTCTTTGTGAACAGACGTGGAAGCGTTGTATCAGAAACTGAGCTAATATTCGAGACACCATTAAGCGATGAAGAAAGATCATCTGCTATCGGTGAATTGTACACACTTGTAGAAGAAAACGGAGGTATAGGAAACTACACAGTTTCAGATATACAGACAGTTGGCAATGAAGGTATAATCATTTTACATTGTCAAAATAAAATACTAGTTGAATATGGCGCCACCAATATTTTACTGTGTGGCGCCACCAATATTTTAGTGGGTTATTTTGCTTGGAACGTTACAGATGGGATGTTTAAGACGGCATGTTAGTTAGTTTTACTTTTTTTCAATGATGGTCGAGATTTATTTTGTCCTTGATAAACTCAATTTAACGACCTAGCTAATATCATTACGTATCATTTTCTCATGAAGCTAGCATTTGTCATACATTTTGTCTCTTATAAGTTCGTTGGTACTGTCAGCTTACATAAATATTTACAGTACCTTCCATATGTTACATAATATAAGTTAAACTAAGGGTCACAATCGGGTAGATAATTCCTGTAAACTTTCCGGAACCATTTAATAATGCTGGTATTAATAATTGGTTGTTTTATCCTAAAATATATCACTCATTCAAA
This sequence comes from Nesometra sesokonis, assembly GCA_025631205.1. Taxonomy (NCBI): domain Eukaryota; kingdom Metazoa; phylum Echinodermata; class Crinoidea; order Comatulida; family Antedonidae; genus Nesometra; species Nesometra sesokonis. The sequence goes on from JAOTQE010063855.1 coordinate 3,543, forward strand.
AGTGTCTTTGTTGTAGGTGTTTATGTTTCTGTGGATCCGTGTATTCTTCTTCCATGTCCTGTGAACTTGGTTTGTTACGTACAAGATTCAAGATGTATCCTTTCGTGTGATAACAACAAAGACTTTTGTCCAAATGGAGACTGTAAAGAAGATGCGAATGGTACAAACCTTATTTGCAGGTGCGTATTATTTGAATCAAGCCAATTTCATTCTCATTGTCTTTTTAAAAGTAAAAAGCAGTACCTATACAGCAAAGTGTACTAAATACCGGAAGACCCAGAAAACGTTTGATTATTGGCAAATTGACGGGGTTTTTTTTGCCTGGCTTATTGAAAACCGGTACGACGTGTATCTTTGGTATTACGTACCTCCAGGAGCGGATTTAGATGAGGGTGCACCCTTAAAAAGACGTAAAACAGAGCGAATAACCTTTTTGTTTATTTTTTTTCTTGCTTGTCAAATTTAAAATTTGACACTCCCCCTTTTTTATCTAAATTCCTGAATACGTCCTGACACTATACATATTTTATTTAATTTTATATTATCATGCTGACTTCTTAGTGTAAGTCAAGTAATTGAATTTATTTTGCACATCAAGAAAAGCAATCTTGTAAATAAAACAAAACAGATAATCAGATCTTGCGATTAAAAGTGTATATTATTGATTTAAAATAATATTGTAATTAGGCTATACGGAAGAAAAAGATATTTATTTATATTTTAACTAATTCCATCATGAACCTTATAACTCCCTTTGTTTGTGCACGATCGATACTATTTTTATATCAATATTGTCAGAGTCGTAAACTGTTATTATAGCCAGATGTATATAAACATCCATAATGAAACCGTACTCCGCACTCTTAAAAAAGACGCAATTACAGAAAACGGAAATGATTGGAGTACGTTAAACTGGTCGTATTATTTGTGCGCGCTTATTCGAGACAACAGTTGCCATTATCATCTGCACTCAATATTATAATCGTGTTCGTTATCACCATAACCATCATCCCCACTATCATCTTAATGTTTTATCGTCGTCGTCTTTGTCATCATAATCATCATTATCATCATCATAATCATCATCATCGTCGTCGTCTTTATCATCATAATCATCATCAACAACAACAACAACATCTTCATCATCATCACCATCATCATCACCATCATCACCATCATCATCATCATCATCATCATCATTTACCATCATCCGATAATCACCATATCACGCCTATTACATTACCATAATTTACTTTTGACCCGAATGGTTTACGATGTAGATACAGGCCTTTAAATTTTCATATAATTTTGAAAAAAAATGTACAACATATTAACCTACGATAACCCCAATCGGATTTTAACAAGCAAAACATTTTGATAATTGTCGGGTGGATTCGTTGACTTCCTTTTTCTTTTCCTAGAAAGTGGAAGGGGTCTCATATCAGGCGCTGATCCAAGGGGGGGGGGGGAACGGACCCGCCCTCCTTTTGAAACCAAAAAATATATTTTTTTTGCACAATTTTGAATAAAACGGGCGACCACGCCCACCCGGACCTGGAAGTGTGCCCCCACCCCACCCTTTCGGTGGATCCTGGATCCGCCCCTGCATTTCCCTTGAAGTGGATGATCGAGGCCCAAGTCTTCATATTTTATGGTAATTTTTTTATTTTTACTTTGACTTTGGGTGGGGGAGGGCTGTGGTGCTCAAGCACTCTAATGCCACTACTGTACCCGATAAAACTTTGAACACGCAAAGGAGGGGTATTTTCACTATACACTAAATTTGGAATGTACTATATAGTTAAGCCCAGGGGTGGATATAGAGAATGCACAGTCGCCCCCCCCCCCAATATTGGCAAAGTACATTTAAGCTACCTATTTTAATTACATGCACCCCTGTAAAATTTACCACCCTCAAAAAACCCCAACATAAGCCTAGACAAATAATCACAAAAACACGCCAACTGGCATATAACTTCTTTTTACATTTTATTAAATTCAAAACCGGCAACAACATTATTATTATTATTGTTGTTGTTGTTGTTGTTGTTACTAATTATTTTTGTTATTACTAATTATTTTTATAATTACAGCAATGGCACAGACGTCAAGGTTGCACCTTCAAGTGGTGACTGTAAGTAAACTAATACTTTTTTAACATTTTTATTTATTTTTACTTATGACTTATGTTGAGGTAGAGCAAAATTAAAAAAGGACTTTCATCAAAAGTTGTGCTTAACCAAACACCCGAAGACAAAATATACACAGAAAATACATTTATATTTACAGCTAGATATATACGGTACATGTCGATTTGAAAAGAAATAAACTTTACTAGAAACTTATTGCACAGTTTGCCATGGCGATACAACAATTTTAAATGAATCATTGTAAAATCAATAGGAAACATTTTTTAATGTATTCAATCAATAGCTGTTATTGTGATCGTATAACAATATAATATATTAAGTATAAAACAATCCTGGTACACTCTTCAATAAGACTAAATAAATGAACAAATAATTTATAAAACTAGATTCATGTACATTCGTCATTATATGGCAAGAACAGGGCCTATATAAAACATGACTTCAAGTGGGACATCATCTAATTACACTATAAATTATATTTAAAGTGAGACATTGTACCACTAATTAAACATCAGTATTGGATTCTTTAAAACCCTTTCTAAAATTATGGAATTGTTCTTCAGTGAGATAATCTAGCATTAGTGAGTTTACGCAAATGTACGAAATATGATAACGGAAACGGATACATCACACTTCATATTTGAAAGTTGCTAAATGTGTTCAAAATATATCAAATATTCTACCTACAAATTGTTGACGATCGTCGTAAAATATTGACCACCTGTGACAGATATTCAACGTTTTCATTATGACGCATCCGTGTTCGTATTCCGTGAAGTTGCGAAACCTCCCTTATTACGAATCACATCGAGTTTAGAACGAGTTTAGAAAATGCCTTGAGAACGAATAACTTCAGAAAACGCTAAATAATAGCCAAGCTCAAACCCCACAGCATTAAGGACACCGCGAAGATGCATAAAATGTTAATCGCGCGTACCATATGGAAACGTTTTCACCAGTTTTTGTCATTTGATATCCGAACGTAGCGAACCAAGGTCATCTGTTGCGTAGGTAATTCATTTCTATAGCCGATAACAGCCATTTTTTGATTGGATATGTTTTTTTAATATATTTTTCTAATAGAACTACCCAACCAATCATACCAAGTTTTATATCAGATTCAAACTCATTAAATTCCCTCTAAGAATCCTTTTGGGCCAGCACAAAAAAAAGACGAGTGAGGGAGAATTAACTGAGCTTGAAACGGCCAAAGACCTAAGATTTCAATAAACTCCCTATCGGAGAGAAGCTGTTACAAATCAAAGTTTTCCGATAAAACTGGAATTGTTTTTAATTATTCTTCACAGATATGTAAAATAATCATTTTAACAATAAAATCCGTTTGAACCATTACATGAAAATTATAAAAATAATACTTAAAACTTAATTTTCCCCAAAAAATCTGGTTTTCTCGAATGGTTAAGGCGACTTTTGAGAGCAATGATACAAAGTTTCCAGATGGAAATGCGCGTAAAAAGACGCAGGAGGCGCGCGTGGATAGTGATTAAGAAATAGGAATCTTCACAGTATGTACGCTCGCGTAACATTGAGTTTGTCTCTTCGCGATGTCACTGAATATTTAAGCACTAACCACACACAGCTAACATTAATAGATATTAGTAGTAAAGTCTTAAAAGACATAATCACGGTACTGTTTTCAGTTTTGGCGTACAAACTTGCTTTTGTAAAAATACTTCGCTGACTATCAGTCATCTCGGTACTTTTTTCCAACCCATTTTTGTCTTTATGCCACAGTTCAAGGTTTAATTTGATCATTTTTGTTATTTTTTTAATCCATTCTTTTTATTTAGCTGTTATGCGTTGTGTTGCTAGGAAACCGTTTTCGCTTCTGTCCGTGTTTATACATTTACAGTTGATAATATTGATACTACGGTATTGTTCCATATATCTTTTGTTTTAACTGTTTTTCCTGTGCGTTTATACAGATCCAGCGGATAATGTTAATACTTTGTTTCTTTTTTAGCTAATGAAATAGTGATTGCAATGGTGCTAATTGGAGCAAGTGTTTTTATAATTGTGCTTGTCATAATACTATTTATATTTATTTGTAAATCGTGGAGGAAACGGCGGCGACGATGGCGGTAAGTAAAGTTAATCGCCAAACATAATAAGGGGTGGATATTGTTAACATTGTCTAGTAACTAAAAATATTTAGCAATCAGAAGACAAGAATTGATCTCTTAACACACTCATGAGGCCATTTCCGGGCATCTAAGGACCAACATTTTCCGGAGAGCATGCCCCGAACCCTCTAAAACTTTGACTCTTTACCGCCCCCTCTCCTTTTCAAAAAATACCCTGAATTTTAATTATCGACACCTTTCAAACCCTCAATAGTATATAATTGATTAATGAAACAAACATAACTATAAAATAATACAGTTGAACCCCCTTGTGCGGACACAGGCGCAGATCCAGTAGGAGATCTAACCCAGGCCCCCTTTTGCTAGGGATAATTTTATTAAACCTTGAAAAAAATAATTGTTTGCAATGAATTATCTGTAAACATGTCCTCTCAGATACTGTACCTATGAAACTTAATATGCGCAAACTTGGTGGTTTCTCCATATATGCCAATTTACTCCATTTTGCCATTTTTATCTCTGGCTGATTAATTTTTTTCTACCGATTGTCTCCGGTGCACTTTTAGAGGACCAAAGCGTGCAAAAATGTTCTTTTCTGATGGAAAGAATATTCTGCCAGCCAAATGGGGGTGGGGAAAAGGCCGAGTGCCTCCCCCACTCTTTGATCTACGCATGGTGCTTGTTTTAAAAAGTATTTATTTATTTCTAAAGTATTTTATTTTATTTTTAAAGTATTTTATTCAGCTATTATTTGATTGATAGATTGGTTGGTTGATTGTTTGATTGATTGATTGGTTGGTTGGTTGATTGATTGATTGATTGATTGATTGATTGATTGATTGATTGATTGATTGATTGATTGATTGATATGATTGATAAAAGTTTTAAATAGAAAATGGATGTTACATAAAAGTGAAATCTTATTTCCAATGTGGTTCATTATCTCACATCTGATATACCGATTTTCTCAAGCCTGGGTTTATTTTTACTGATTACATTTGAAGACCTACAAACCTGTGTCGAATTATGGTCGAATGCCCCCACTAATCAAGTTATATAATAAACATGTTTAGGCTTGTTAGGATTCTTTTGCATGATTGTTCTTGGCTGATGAACATCAAAAAATATATGATGTCAAATTTGCTTACATTTATAGACATATAGCGACCTAATAAATAAATGAGTGTCTGATAAATTTTTATTTGGCATTATGTAGGTTTCTCATAGACCTGTATTCATAACATTTACTTTTATGTAGCCTATTTGGTTTCTTTTGTGTTATGGTTTTAATAGGCAGTTCTTCAAAAATATAAATTAAATTATTACAATTACTGGTAAGCAGATTTTGCGTATGCATAGATTATATCTGCCATATATGCCAAATATTTAAATTCCAATTCAAGCAAAATTTAATATAGCCAAAGAAAAAAATATCGGTTATGTTTTTGCTAATTTTTGTTTTAAATGTGGCCTACTTACAAAAAATTATACACTGGATAAGCGATGGGGTATGACGTCACAAAAAAAAACTTTCAGTTGTGGGTATGAAATCAAAACACACTATGAAGTTGCTATCACAACACACGGCGTGTGCAAATGTTACCAAAATTTCAGTTGAAATACATGTTAAATTTAGCAAGTATGATGATTTTTAAAGCTTTAGTAAACATCTGCCTTATATATAGTTTTTAGATTTAGTAGACACAATTGATTTGGTTTTAATTTACGTACATAGTTATCAGCCAATTTGTCAGATTCATTCGAATTTAAATAAAACTAAGCGTACCTATTGAACAAAAATGATGTATGAATATATTTCAATGGTTTGGAATGAGTTACAAACGAAGAAATTTAAACTTTAAGTTTGCCCTTTTGGGTTGCACAGTGAAGTGTAGAGAAAAGCGCCCTCTATTTATAAATTACCAGCGAAACAAGATGTATGCAAACAATGTCGCTAATTTGTTCTATTACCGTTCTTTGAGAGTTCATAGTAGTATCCTTAACATTAAATTACAAAACGTAAAATTCTAGTAGTGTCATCAAATGTTTTCTAATGTTTTTTAATTATTTTCAGACGGAGGAGGCAAAATCAAGATGTGCAACTCTTTGGGTTTGAGGACAATAAACATATACGTCTTAACGGTGGTATCCCCGTCGCCGATATATCGGGATCACGTGGAAGGTACCTGGTAGAAGCTATTGATGAACCAACTGACGCACCGTTCTTTACCAGCCACCCGACAGAGCCAAACTTTACTGGTCGAGGGTCAATAGGATCACTCGCTAGCCAGCACTCTGTTTTCGACAGAGCATTCTCCAGTGCCGCCCAAAGTGATTTAGATGAACATGATTATGATTATGACGTCGTAAATAGGAGTAGAAGTGTGTCATTCATAGAAACTCCTCAGATTCTTGGAGATGATCAGTCAGCTGGGGAATTTGGAATTGAAAATTTTAGCTTTGGTGTGCCTAAATATGTCGACCGGGAGGATGATGGGGGTAGTTATAGAGTAAGGTGGGACTTTAAAGTGGATGATCCAGCGACTACAGATATGGACATAGCATTATGAGACAAGCACGGTGGGACTTTAAGGTGACGATCCTGTCACTGCAGATATGGACATAGTGTCATGAACTCCTCTTCGGTAAGACTTTAAACCTGATGGAGTCACTAGATATAAAAACATAGCATTCTGAACCAAAAGCTTATGGTTGGACTCTAAAGTGAATGATCTAATCACTACAGGACGTTGCTGAAACTAAAGACACCAAAGAGGATAGTGGCTTTAAATAAGATGATCCGATCACTAGAGATATTTTAAAAAGCGTGAACCAAACAGAGCTATAAATAACTCAATCACTAAAAATGGACATAGTCAAATACAACTCTAGGTGATCCAGTAACTACTGATGACGTTCTATTATAAACCAAGCCCACATTTGATGGCAAACTTGTAGACTTGGTAAAGTTAGTGGAAGCGGTAAATGCATTCGTATTCGTACACTGAAAAACAGGAGTTTAACCAAACATTCCACTTAAATTTATTTAACTAAAAATCTACTGCTACCTCTTATTGTTGCCACTTGGAACTGTATAAAATAAGCTGGTACTAAAGATATTTACCAAAATACAACAGTATATATTATTTTTATCATAATATTATATACTTTAAAGAGGATTATTTTACGATCTGTGGCAAAATATTGTACAAGGGGAGTAGTCTTACAATATTTTGCAAAGGCGAGTACAATATTATTAGTATCAGTGTATCCATCGAAAATAGGCATACAATTTTATAATTTTTATTCAATTAAAAACATGACATATCTTAGGTCTACCGTATCTAAACTAGATTAGGTCTAAGCGATAAACAGATTGGTTAGGCCGGTTAAGGGAGTATGTCAATGTGTTTGAAACCAGTTCGCGACTGCAGATTTTGCTAGTTGCAGAGACGTTTCATGAAAATTACGGAGTCGCAAGAAAATCAAACTTTTGGTTTGTTTTTTGCGACTTTTCTAGTCGCCGCGACGTCTCATCAGTTGCGGAGATTAATTATATCAGCGACTGATCTCACCGCGATGTCTGGAGACCGGGAAAGTCTGGGTGTTTGCAGAAGAAACGTCAACGCGGCTGCCTAAAACGTCTCGGAGATTTAAAGTCTCGGAGAAGTCCCAGCCGACACGGAAACTGTAAAGCATCATCTCTGCGACCGTCTGGCAAAATGCTTGTAAACATCTGAGACATCCCAAAGCTGTTTTTGGGAAGTCGCTGAGACGTCTGTTTGGTGAGAGCACAGGCTACTGTATTTTGAAGACGTCTCGGTAGAACCTTTACCTAGGACAACATTTTCAAAAATAGGAGAAGAGTAACCATAAACAGGCTTATAACAAATTCAGATTAATCGTTTAGGCCTAGCCCAATACGTATTGATTTCTAGCCCAAGAAAGCGTGTAAAATTGCGGCGTAGTCTAACATCGGATGACAGCCTCCCGTAAAATAAAAGCTGGATAAAGTGAATTACATCATGACGTTTACGTTTGTTGGTCAATTATATTCCTCAAAACAGGTCACGTGACACCGATAATGAATCGTAGGCCTAATTATTATATGGGTGAAAGTTCATTATTGAATAATAATAAAAAAAATGTTGTAGTTTTTTTTATAACAATTGTAACCTTTTACCACCGACACAATCAAAAAGCCTTGATATTCAATCTCTGTATGTGATTTTTAATGGAAAATGTACAAGTTGTGTTCACATTTTTGTTTAATCATTAAGATAGTCGATTGAACTATCTATTGTCAGAAATGTCAATTCAATTGTAAAAACGATGTCTGATTTTAAAACAGAGAATCACCAATTGTGTCAAGGTGGGATGTTTCATAAATGAGGCATGTCATGGAAAAACCATCAAGTTTGAGCATAATAAGCCATTTCAAGGTTTCAACTGCGCATGTGCGTTACCAAGGTAAAGTAAAGGTGCAGCTCTTATTGAAAAGAATATACTTGCCGCGCGTCGTTTTATTAGTTGACCATAATCTGCACATGTGCAATTGAAACCGTGAAATGGCTTATTGGGAACTACAGATAATATTTAAGCCATTATAAGCTTTAAAATGATGGCTCAATTATCAAAATCTGAAATCTATAACTGAAGTTACGGAACAAAATTTACAAAAAAAAAATGTATTGCTTTATATTTCCTATTGTTTATTTGCGTTTTTCTCAATAACTTCGTGTGCGATAACTTGATAGTTTCCCATGTCTTGCCACAACTAGAAAATAGAACCGTTTTATTTTATTAATGAAAATAATAATAATTTGTATCAGTAATAATATTATTGAGACATAATTTGAAAAAGAGAGTTTGCTGCATTACATATCATAATAATTGAAATATCAGTGCAATTTTATAGGTTAAACATAACTTTTTTAACCTTAAATGATAATAAACAGGTCACGAATTGTTATTTCCGGTCATTTTTCTGAAAAATGTTCCTTTACAGTAAATAAAAATATGTATATTCTGAACAATTTGACACCAAAATGAAGTGTATACGATTAGTTGTTGCAGATGTACAGTGTATTTATAACAAAAAAAGCTGTAAGTTTTGTTTTTGGCGGCCATTTTAAATAAAAGGGGAAAAAAATCAAAACTTCTTAAGTAAAATTCGATTTTACTACATTTGATTAGTCAAAATCAACTTTCAAAACTTTGGTAGGGACTTTATTTGGATTTTTACAATTTGTGTCCAGTCTATACGCAGCGTAAATCGATGTCTGTGAACGCATGGGATCACCAGGAGTCATTATGCTAGAATAACTCATTGGTTTCATCAATTACTTAACATCAAAACAAGTGATTGAGAATTAAATAATTTTTTTTTATTACAAAACATTTACTGAAAGCAATATTTGAAACATATTTATTGTATTTACAATCGAAAATAAATTTAATTTTATAGTATTTTATTATTTAAAATGATGTGGAATAAAAATTATGAGCTAGACCTAATTTTAGTTTATAATTTTGAGTTATTTATAACTGTACACAATATTCCGTTGTACAGAAAAATAAGAAGTTTAAACAAGCAAAAATTACAAATAGAATGCAAACCGCCGCCAACGACCTTGGATCTTTTAATTATCTATTACGGTCACATGGCGTGGATTCTCATACACTTATACATGAACCAAAAGCCTATGTGGCAAATATGCCAAAACCTATGGCGGATTACGTGAATTAAACCTTTTGCTTGACTTTGACCAGTGCACCTTCAAAATTTAATCAGCTTGAGATGTTTAGTCGAAGAACATTGTGGCCAAGTTTGAAGATATTCTAATGAAAACTGTAGCTTTGCTTTTAGGCTTTTGACAAACAGACAGACAGACAAACTTGGACGAAACATAACTTATTTCAACTTCGTTTTCGGAGGTAAAAACAAGAAGGATCTATTTAACTTACAATAAGGACGAACAAACTTGTAACATAAACAAGGAAAACAGGTGATACTTTGAATTGACAATATACTACACAAATCTATCAATAACGCATTATTATTTGGGCTATATTTAGCCAAAACACGTACACAACAAATAAACTAAACAGACACACCCAAATGTATGTATGGAAAATGTCATTTAGCGATTAAAATGACAAAAATAGAATTTTACAACTTGAGTATGTCAACATGTCGCATGTGATCTGGAGAGAAACCAAAATAAGACCACGAATGAATCACAGAACGTGCACAGCCATTCAAGTAATAATCATAAGACATCGATTTGTTTGGGTATCACATTAGAAATACATAATAATGGCGTCTAAGGAATTCATTGATCATAACCTTACCGCTTAGGTCAGCATTGCTTTTTTTAAAATCGAAATAATTGACATTGTATTTCCTGTTTTGCCCACGTTAAACAGATTTCTTTTGGCGATGTAATCTGGCCTATTGTCTGCATGTAGGCCTAAGTATTCATCAAAAGCGTAATTAAAAATTACCTATAAGCGATTTTCATTGTTACCACAAGTTCACAGAGCGTACCAGAAAATAGATAATTGTGATAATTAGTACACTAATTGAAATATAATAATCTGCCATGACGCGTTTCATTAAATTCCCTTTATGCTGTTTACTATATCAACAAGTCGATCCGACGATAAGACGCGGAAACCTGCGCACAGTATCTGTAGCTGGTCAGTGTCGCCAACTGTTCGTGCACTGCACGCCAGCACATTTATTTAGGCAACAAAACTGGGCTAAGTATTCCTATTCTAAACCGCCTATACAATTCGATTGAAGATTAGAGTGCGGCTACTGATCCAAAATTATACAACCGAGATCAGCGATCGAATAAATCGGGCTGGATAATCTTGCTTGCTTTTATACTATTAACATCATCTGCTATGTAAATTACAAATTTCTGCGACTACGTCTGAGGTGAAAGTCGCCGAGTGTAGTATCCTGAGGCCGTTATTCGCAATTTGCATAACTCCAGAAACAAAAAAATAATACATTGTTTACAGTTTTAATAGGGACGTAAGTGTATTTATAACAATATTTTAATTCAATTTTAATGCTAATGTATTATTGTATTGGTTATCAGAAATTCTATATGGAAAGAACAAAATGCAAATAGTCACAAACGTGCGCGACAAAACCGACAGACCGACCGAAAGACAGACATTTTAAAAAGCTGTTTATAGAGACGCTTTCCGCGTCTAAAAAACTTGGTTTTATGAGGACACCATCTCTGTTGCCATTCTTGTATCCATAGAGAAAAGAAACATCTGTTTCTTTTCTGTATGTTGTATCTAAATAAATTTTACGAAAACCGCTGTATGTGCAATGTGCCTGCCAGACAAAGGGCAGGTTGAAATACATTTTTCTCTGTAAAACGGAAGTAAGTAGCCACTTCCTTTTCTTTGTTCTTCTAGATAAACCTTATTGTTACGCATTAGAGAAAAGAGTAAATACAATATATACATACTGTACGTTTCGTTCCTCGGAGTTAGCTCGATTTAAGATGTACAAACTTATATAGTCCAGCGGATTAGCACATAAATTGTGCACTTTTTGGTAAAAGCATGAAATTTGGCACAGTGTTTCTGCATCACAAAGAGGTAATTTTAGGCTAGAGACACATCGCGAATTTGACCTCATTTGACCTTGGCGGCCATTTTGAATTTCAGTATAAGGCTAACCAATGTTTTCTTATTTTGGCTAGTTAACCTAACTTAAATAAAATACAAACAGCAGTTTTAATATTAATAGAACAAGTATGATTAGAGGAACATTTTAAATGAGGAAAAACACCTGTCATATGTTAATAAATATGAAAATTAGCTTAAATATGCAAATTAGGAGTGTAAATATACAGTACACATACCTCCGGAACCACTGATCCTAGAAAGGTGATTCTTTTACCAACTTATTCAGAATATACAAGTTTATATTCACTCTAATGGAACTTTTTTTCTGAAACCTACCGGAAATACAAGCAGAGAAATTACAACCTTAAAAGTAAATAAACATGTTACTATACTAATTGTAACAGGTTAAGTCTGACTAATATTAGAGATCATATAATTATGACCGCGTTCATGCAGACAAAACAATTTTCATTTTAAGAACTTTCGCCGTGTCCATGTAAAATTGTATTCCCTGATTATTGTCGGCTCGAACAAACGTCTGGCCGGAAGGAGACACGATAGAAAAGCACACCTATTACATTAGGTACCTAATTTATGAGGTCCTAATCGAATGATAGTATTCTCAAGTCGCTTCTAACACATTAGACGCGTGTCATTCAAGTGCATCTATTGTCAATTCACTGTTGCTCACCTGACAATAATTTGCCTACCTAGTTATGGTTATTTATTAGTCGAGCTTCATGGGGTGGTGGATGGTGGATCTTGTTTTCTTAACCAAAGAGACCAGTGACGTATCCGAGGGGGTACTTAAGGTGTTCGGGAACACCCAATGTCTAGAAAACAATACAATAAAATTTTATAGAAAATATAGTTAGTTGAGAATGCCTTTCAGAGGAAAAGAGCGCCCCCACCCCAGATGAAACCAGTTCAATCAATTTCTTCAGAAGAAGCGTAAAAGAGAAAATAACCTATTTTCGTTTGCCAAACAAGATCGTACGATGCATCGTTTGGAACATTAGCCATTTTGTCAACAAATACCATTTTGTTGCAACAAAATAAGATTTTGTGTAGAGAATAATATTCTGTCTCAAAAAAAAACATTTGTCGATAAAATTACTACAGGTATTTTATTCAACAAAATACTACTACGTTGTTGAGACAAAAAAAGACACATTTTGCCAGCAAAACACTATTTTGTTGAGACAGAATACTATTTTGTAAACAATATACTATTTTCTTGAGAAAAAATGGTATTTTGTTGACAAAATGGCTAATGTCCAAAACGGTGCCTGGGTCGGGGGTAAAGCATCCTCCTTCTGATTCTTGGATACGTCCCTGAGGACCGAAAATTTAGCGAAGACAGTATGCCTACTATTTCGCAATTTGACTAATTATTTTTTGTTAGTAAAATAGGATGTTAGTTTGTAAAAGTACGTTGTTTGTTTGAAATTACACGTCGTTTGTCTAAATTTGTATTTTTGGCGGCAATTGCCTTCCATATAATTATATACTGTAAGTTTCGTAGAATCTAAACTTTCTTTAATAGTAATACAGATCACATGGCTGCGGTTTGTCATGTATTCACTTGCTAAATGACGCATACCCCGGCCTACTAACGGTTACGTCTGTCATTCGGGAAGACAATTTACCAGTCAGTGGCATATATTACATTTTTTAAGAATAAATGATTGAATTCAAGAGTAGATCAGGAAATACCTGGCCTGCAGTGATTCATTCAAAAACTTAATTCTCAACATGAACAATGGAGTATGAAATCCCCATAGAATACCTTTGTAAGTTATAATATTAGATTAAATATATCCTATATAAGAACTAAACTTACAGTATTAGTTTATATACCCTATTGGTTCGTTGCAAACCCTTTTCTAGGCGGCCTAATTAGCTCTCCAATCTGAGACCAATCAATGTCAATAATAATATTGAAACTAATAAATAATTAATGAACTTATTTTAATGATGACATATGCCTATACGGTAAATGAAGGTGTGATATTTTTTTCTCTAAATTCCCTAAATTTACATGATAGTCCTACATCAAAAGAAAAGGCTAAAATATACAAATTTGCATCAATGCTTGAGATTTTAGGCTTGAGAAAGGCGTAAGATGCGCGAGTATCGTTTCACCATCATTACAATGTGTGAAATGCTATTGTGCATACGTCGGTTGATACTTAATAGCAATATTTATTTTATTTTCGTTTTAATATCAGGAGAATCTTCTGTTTACTAAAATCAAGTTGAATGTGAATTTAACTATAAGGTCGCATGTCTGTCTGTAGCTTTAATCAATTAAACGTTACGGCATCGATTTGAAGAAAAAAATATATGTCATCAATCAATCAACCCGAACAATATAAATTTATATTGTATATACAAAGACAGTTAATTATTTTACACTTTTCATTCGTCTGAAAAAATATTTTAAGAAACAGTAGGCCTACATAAACGAGTCATCATGAAACCGAAAAGTGAACTAATTCTAAACTAAATACTTAACGAAGAAACGAAGCCCAATATTAACTATTTTATTTTATTCAGATTTCAACCAACAGCGATGCGAACCGCCACTAACAGGTTTTGTCTAAATAAATACAATATATAATAAATACATTTTAAAATTTGAACTGTTAAAATGT